>MU266425.1:0-95998 GCA_021014945.1 Leucogyrophana mollusca | reverse complement strand
TATGTTGGGTCATCCTTTTCGCCCCACGACTGTTGTGGTACGCCTCTACCTTCCCGAAGCATTTCCGATGATCACCCACACGCGGCCCTCCTGCTACCCCCCCGGCCTTGTCTCTTTGCGCCTGACGACTTCCTGGTTCTCCGGGGTCGTTCTGATTTCACGATGGCCCCCCTCTGCGTTAATGCTTATGTTTACTCATTTTGGGCAATTCTATCTGTCGTCACTTCTTTTCATACGAATATTACTCTACGTTACCTCCATACACGAAGGTGTCGTTGTAGGATGCTCACCACAGCGCCTCCCCTCATTTCCCCAAACACCGTCACGCATTCGGATAATGTTCCTTATAGGCGTCGGGGAAGTATGTACGACACCTGTTATTGATATCGACTTCCCCTTGTGCGCCTGATGTCCTCCTGGTTTTCCGGGGTCGCCCTGGTGTGGCTCGCGCGTTTGTCCCTTCAACCAGTCGCGCGTTACGGGGTGGTCTTCCACGGTATCCCAATTGTGGGTGACTGGTCTTGGTGGGTCGACCTTTGCTCGATAAGTAGGTTTTCGCATTCGGATAGTGTTCCTTATATGCGTCGGGGAAGTATGTACGACATCTGTTATTGATATCGACTTCCCCTTGTACGTCTGACCGCCTGGCTTTCCGGGGTCGCCCTGGTACGGCCCGCGCGTTCGTGCCTTCGACCGATCGCGCGTTACGGCGTGGTCTTCCAGGTTTTCCGGAGGCTGGTACCGCGGTTGTTGGTGACTGCTCTTGGTGGGGCGGACTTTCCTCGATGGGTGGATTTTCGCATTTGGAAAACCATTGTTATTCTTTCTGCGGTTGTCGCTCGTAACAAACCGCGCGATATTTCGTACACGCCGCGATCGATAGCTAACAGACGTCTAATAGAAACCTCCTGGGGGGTAGGAATGGGTGTCAGCGTCCCATCCCCAGCATAGAGGGTGACTTACGGCGGCGCATCTCCGCACGCATCTCCAATGGGCCGAGTCGGTCCGCTACAGAAGTTAACGTGTATGGCGACACGCGTAAACGACCGCCATAGACGACTCACGGTTGCTCGTGAAATATTCCAACGCTGTTTTAACTTGTCAGTGATGCAGCGTTAGGAGCACAACCAAGACTTACATTCCATCATCCTCCGCCGCCGTTCGATCTGATATAAAGTATGGTCGATTAACGGACCCTCGGGGTAATATTCCCCCACGAGGTCCTGCCACTCCGCGGCAACAAAAGGCCAACTCTCGTTGGCCCAGTGGTACGTGGGCATTGGCGCATTCGAGTACACCGGGCTGACGAAGCCCGCCGTGATGTCCCCGTGTTCTGCCCACACGTCTTGATCCATTCCCGTCGCCTCGCTTTCGTAGCGGTCGGGGGTCGCCGCTCCGCCGCTCCGCCGCTCCCTCCTTCGCTGCCTTGGCTTTCGCCTCCGCCTCCGTTAACATCGCCCTCGTCCTCACGGCCCCCGTCCTCACGGCCCCCGTCCTCACGGCCCCCGTCCTCATCGTCCCCGACACCACCGTCCTCGCTCTCATCGCCCCAACCCACCCCGCCTCGGTCCCAGTACACGCACTCGTAGACCTCCTTTGTCCACCCAGACGGCATACGCCCCCCCCCTCCGAATCCCGGTTAGGCGAACGGTCCAATCGAATAAAATATCGCACTCACTTGAGTTTTGAACTTGAGTCGGCATGTTGGCAGGCGGACGATCAACGATAAGCCTTTTCGATGTTGTGGCTCGTCTTCGGATCGGAAGCCCTGGACCGACGACGAAGTTTTGTTATCTTTAGAAACCTCGTGGCTACCTCCATCCGGCACCTCCAATTGGAGGTCGTTCTCGTTCTCGTTTCGTCTCTTACCGTCTTTCTCTCCCCCCCTCCTTCTCATCTACGTTCTGGGACGATTGAGAGCCTGGAATCTCTTACTTAAGGCCAGATGTGGGTGGACTCGCTTCCAATAATCATAATCTACGCTTTGAAACATCACACACATGTACTATCTGTCACCTTCGAGTCTTTTGGAAGACGGGGGGAGTGCCTCCCAAACCACTTCTGACAAATTTTCATACGTTATCATATTACATAATTATTAATCATTGAGGCTCCGCCTTAACTCATATAACTAACAACCCTCAGGGTCTCTTGTTCTCACACCATCTTTGCTTAATCCCACTTCCACACTCCCCTGGAAGTTCAACAGTTTTGAACAACACCCCTTTTTCCTCTCTTTCCTGAATTATTGACACCCTTCAATGCTCTCTCAACCATCGCCCACACCCCCACCTTTCAAGCCTGGTTGCGAGTCACCAGCCCACATGAATAAAGGGGCTGGTATAGTCAAGCGCAGGTCACGCGCAGAAAGTAAACCGGTCATGATTGGCAGCTCTGCTACATATGCCCGCTACGTCATAGGCGACCATCAAATGCCAGAGTCCTTTGCTAAATTACTGGTAACCAAAGCAGCAGTATAGATAGCTCTTATACTAAGCTTGCCAACAGCTCGGCACCCTCGACATGAACTTTGAAGTCTCTGCTCATTTCGTGCAGGAGTCACACGCTGCCTCTTGCATTTTGGTTGAAGCTCTTGACAAGGAACGCACCTCGCTTGAAGAGAAGAGGGCACACTTCAAGAAGATGACTGACCTTATGACGAGAAGAATAACGGATTTGGACGAGGCTAGATCCAAGGCCCGTGAGGCGGTTGAAGTCACGCTCAGTTTAGTGAAGGAAGTTGCTGCATCTCTTGAATCCAACAACGGCGTCGGGAAGTCCCTCATTGTAATCGAATAAAGGTTAGACTGTCGTACGTGACGAACTGTACCTGTATTGTTTTTATTTTTTATTCATCGTCACCTTGGTCCGCCACGCTGAGGTGTGGGCAGACAACTCATGAATTAACTCGGGAATAACACCACGGTTGCTCAAGACAAGGCTGTTGCGGATGTGGGGCCGCGACCACCGCTGTCCCATAAACATGTACGTGCATAGTTCTGTCTGCGCCCTACCGCCTATGTTTCATTGACTCAAGTAACACTTTAGTCAGGGGCCTGCGGCTGTTGATGTTCGGTTTCAGTGCGCTGGCAAAGCTTCAACAAGATGTAAGTACCAGATATGCCATTCACTGCTGACGGGAAGACATCTTCCCAATCAGGGTCGGACTGAGGGATTGTATACTGGTATGGATGAGTTCTCGTCTATTAAAGAAGGTGGAAATTACTGACCACCTCACCAGATGTGTCTGCCTCTCCCATGGACCTGTCTCCATTTCGAAGCTCATTTTCTGTAACAAATTCATATGAAATGGTGGCAAGCACCACCAGCTCGGTCTCGAATGCGGTGATGCGTCGTTGTACGTCGTCAACGGTATCCTGAAGCTCTCGTAACCCCCGGATAATATCCTGCAGCCGTACATAGAGACTCTTGGCCTCCTGGGTGCTCTCGCACCCACATGGCGCGGAAAGTCTGTGAGCACGAATAGTGTGGACAGACGGTCGCAGGTGACGATGACGAGTGCCCAGGAAGTCAGAGTTTCTGGGGCTAATGGGAGCCTTGGACCGAATGGTTTTTTTATCTGACGATTTCATGGTGGGTGAACCTGAGCCCCATGTCACGTTGGGTGTTACTATTTACTCTGATTACCAGTGTTTACTAGTACGGGAAAATACTCCCAAATATCGAGGTTATCCGATAATATTAATGAATTATTCCCAATTCATATCGACCTCATCCTGCTGAAGGTATAAAAGGCCCTGGCATACGCTCCCCACCGTTCCCCATCTCCTCCCTCTCCTCTCTCTTCTATCTTTCACTCGCTATTATTATTGTGATCCTCACTGTCAGTATCAATATCTTCACTCTCACCAACGTCATCTCCATCCCTTCCTCCAGACGCCTCCTCCATGTCAGACCGTGACGATGAACCCACCGTCGGCGCCCTCGAGGCGGCAGCTCAACGTGCCAAGCGCCGCATCAAGGCGCTCGAGGATGAACTCGAGGAGCTGCGAGATGGACAAAAGAAGAAACGAATGTGAGATTGTTCGTATACTGAAGCCCTTTTTAAATCGTTCACACCAGTCTCCAGAGACGCCAATACGACTGTCAACAAAGGAAGGGCGATCCGGCGGGTGGTATCAATGTTCGACAACGTCCCTGATCTTGTCGCGGAAAGCGATCGTCGCGACGCCTTGGCTGAAGATGGCGTCGGCGATGGAGACGATGACGAGTATGATCCAGCCTACACCTTAGAGTATGCCCCCGCTACCACATTTTGCTGCCCCCGGTTTACATACTATTTACTTCACAGTCAAGACCGTCTCTTCCGTGGTTATCAACAACTCATTGCCTTTTTGCCATGGATGAAGGCGAAGCTCGTCGAGACGGATCCCATGGATCTCCAGGATATTTACAAGGAGGTTCGTACATGTGTAAAAATTCTTAGCAGCCCGCTTACCGTTTCCCGTTTTCTCTTCAGCTCCGCAAAGGGGCGGATGGTGCGCGTGGCGACGACGGCGCGAGCCTCAAGGGTGCAGTGATCTCCTGGGTCACGGAGCTCTACCATCCCGTCGAACCTCCCCTTCGACCTGGGATCAAGTCCGACCGAGGCTTGGAGCACGACGTAACCGGTCACCTTCTCTGCCCTGTCGACTACAACTGGGATGATGCCGAGTGAGCTTAGCCCATTTCACCTATGACATCTGTACTTACGATTTAAGGGTGAGGGGGAAAATTCGAGAGCGAGACCCCAGCTTCTTGGTCACAGCAGACAGCTTTCCGCGGTTTTTGTATGACACTGGTCACGAATATAACCCCCGCCACATTGAGGAAGGTCTTTTTAAGTCTACGCTTCTTCTGAAGGTGAGGGTCCAATATCACCCATTTCCTGTGCTCCATGCTTACCCCGTTATTATCCATCCAGACATTTCTGCTTATCTTCACCTCTCCGACGTCAGCGCAGGAAGTCACCGCCGCAAATCAACCGCCACAGCCCCAGCAACCTGGTCGGCGCTCTGACAGGGTATCCACCCGCAGTCATGTTGCCTCGCTCATAGGAATGAGATCAGTTACACCACGAGCGATTGCCTACGCTGCCGTCCAGGTATAAATTTTATTTTTACCTTCTCTTCGCTTCTTATCCCGCAATCTCTGCTAGCTTCGTTTTGCGTTGTCCAGTGTCTCTTCTTGGCGGACGGTGGATGGTGATTTCGATTACTCCGAATTTTACAACCTCATTGTGGACTACTTCGAGATGCCTGGAGGCCTGAATGCTGCGGCCAGGGTTAGGCGGCTTCTCCTCTGGTGGGATAGGTGGGTCTGATGATACCTCACACTTTTAATCAATGCTGAGCGCCTTAAATTTTCAGAAAGGTCTTTGGTCGTCATCGCGCGATAGCTATTACCGCTGCGCAGCGAGCCACCCTCAGCGTATCGCGGCTTGCCGCGCAGCGCGCCGCTGCCGAGGGAGAAGCTTAGTTTGGCCCGTATCAATGAGACTCGGAGGACCCGTCACTCACTTGTTCGAACTTTTCTATACCATGCACGAATAATATCATTTGATTGTCCATTATACTTTGGTTTCGTCTTTGGGAGCGTGAAATCTATGATAATTAACATAAATGGCAGTCTTCCCAAGTATTGAATATGTTTGATTGGCAGTTTCGTTCGCGGTTTATGCTGTGCTGTACACTGGACATGTCGGCGCCGATCTCGACCAAACAAACTCGAATGTACTAATGGGCTACTAATATAATAATGATTTCTACTCACATCTCGACGGAAAGGCCGTAACAATATTAGAAACATTAGCAAAAGGCTGGTGTAATGGGACTAATGGACTACTAATAAAATAATGATTTCTACTCACATCTCGACGGAAAGGCCGTAACAATATTAGAAACGTTAGCAAAAGGCTGGTGTAATGGGTGGCGGCGGGAAAGTGATCTAGCGTGTGCGTGATCCTTCAGCTGGTCTTGTCGATTGTGCGTGATCGCAGGGTCATGGACATAGTGGAAATATAAGCAGAAGGTCGGCGTGATGGGCGAAGGCGGGAAGGTGATCCAGCGTGTGCGTGGTCCTTCAGGTGGTCTTGCCGATTGTGCGTGATCGCAGGGTCACGGACATAGTGGAAATATAAGCAGAAGGTCGGCGTAATGGGCGAAGGCGGGAAGGTGCTCCAACATTCACGTGGTGCTTCAGCCAGTCTTGCCAATTGTGTATGAGCACAGACCACGGGTATATTGGAAATACCAACAGAAGGCCGGCGTGGCGGGCGGTGGCAGTAAAGTGCTCCAGCGTCTGCAAGACCCCCCAGCTCGTCTTACCAGTGGTGCGTGTCTGCGGGGCCACAGAAATATTGCACATGTCAGCAAAAGGCTGGTAGAGCCACGATCATATGATAACAAGTTGACAAATACTGCCGCGTTGGGAGCGGATTGCCGCTGGTCATACTCGTCCCAAGCAATTGCAAGGCCATGACAGCGTTGTACCACTGTTGTACCACATGACGCAAATCAACCACACCTGAAGGTAGCGAGAATGTACCACGGTATACGTGCAATTGTGCAATGGATCCTACCTTTCATGCGTGACCGCATGGTTTCGAATGTATGGTAGGTGCTGGGAAGATTGTATACATTTCCGCAATCCTTGTGTACAGTTTCAATGTGTAGCCTGCGCTCTTCAAAGTGACAATGAGCTCCATCATGCAAACTTTAGTCGTGCCCCTGGCAATAGATAAACTGAAGGCATTATATTATGTATAAATGCAGAACAGTTCAACCAAGTGAACACTGTGGAATGGTGGGTAGGAGTGAGAGATGGTGACCACCAGCTTCAGAATTGCCAAGCCGGTGCAGCGCGACTCCAACGTGAGCAAGGCAATGTGGACCATGAGGGGCGGGTGGATTCGGGGCGGGTTGGGCATACATGCTAGGTATGGCTCAATTCATGTGCGGACTCTGCATCGTCATACAAGACCATTCAATAGTCATCGTGGGATCCGGGCGGAACCAATAATCAGACACGTTGTAAAATCATACAAGAGAGGGTCACAGTTGAAACGTCGATCGGGACAATATGCCATCGCTGATGCGAGGTATGCTTGCGACATCACTGCTGACTCTGCCCGATTGATCAACTATTTTTGATTTTTACACTCAAATATCATGAACAGACACCATCGGAAGCACCCCCCTTCAAGGAATGCAGTGGCCACTCGCAGAAACAATTTGAAAGCAGAACCTTACTGCAAAATAATGGACATTCTCCGAAAGCCAATATCAATCGCACCGTCTTTCACAATCACCTCAAAAGTTTCGGATGCGGTACTTGAGCGGACCACTTCGTGATAATTGCTAAAAGCGGGCTACTTTACAGCGATTGCCAAAGCACAAGCCCTATATAATGGCAACAATGACCTTGCAATAACCGTTACAATGATTAGAGAAGTTCTGACTCATGCGCCCCTTATAAGGTCTATATATTCCATTGGCCGAAATTTTCCGGACGCCTGATGGAGGCAAGAGACAATAGTTGAATTAATATGAACAACGTGCCGCGCAGATTTGGAGGCTGGGCGGAATTTCGTGTGCGTTGCGGGTCCAAAGTGGTTCTCGGCTTGTACCTTGGATTCTGTCCTGTGTTGGAGCACTTTTGGCGGCCGCATTTTATTCTTTGTTCAAACGATGGTTACACACAGCTGACCTTTTATAAGTGCTTTTCCGGGTCGTGCAAAGAGCCTCGAGTGTGTCGTCAATACGTGGGGGTATGTTGTACCCCCCGAATTGTCGAATGTGATCCCAGACAAGAAGGGGGGAACTCGGAAAGTAATGGGTCTAGAATGAGAACCCATTATCTACGAGGAATTGAACCTCAAGCAGGAGAGCGCATCGGTATGCTGGGCCAGAGCAACAATTGTCACCTTGGTCTAGCTCTGGGTACCAAGATCGCCGCAGCGTTTTCCACTCTGAATTCTCGAAATTTGAACCCAACTGTGTCACGATTTCCAGCCTGTGGTCGTGGCCGAGCGTCCATCAAAGTGCCTTGAGAATAAGGAGATTCCCTCGGCGCTCCACGGTGGCCAGTCACAGGCGCCTGTGTGGCAGAGAACTCGCGACCTTCAACTTGAAGTTTGTCCGACTCATGGTCGCGGTGTCCAAAGGGTGCACGTGTGGGCCATTGGCAAAATTCGACTGCTGCACAGCCACAACACTATGCCCAAACCCCGAGACGAAATTGGGTTCAACGGCCACGGTGTTGACCGCGACGAACAAATTGGACCAGACACTGAGACACGCTCACGCTCGTGGTTCTCGCATCCAGGTACTGGCTTGCACGGCTCCCCCCGCATTACGGATGGCATATCGCGCTATCTGTTGACGAAAGATTTGAAGCGCCTGCGGAATCTTATCCTCGCTGTAGACGGCGTCAGCGCGCTGCACCCAAGCTGCTGGGAGCCTGGGACCGTCTCCTAGCCTTACTAGGATGTCACGACTCCATTTTCATGATCGTGCGTATATCAAAGCTGGTATCTTCCTTCCACAGCATTTCATTTCCTTTGGGCCCTCCTCTTGGAGGCTGTTTGTGTCACACCGGTCGAATTTTTTTGATCTGGCCCGGTGTACTTCGTGAATTTGCAGGCTTATACAGGAACTTTTGGAAATCGTGAAAGGCTTCTTAAAAGAGTTTTCTCAAGGAATTGGCTATCTAGACGGGCCGTTTGTCTTGTATTCGGGGGCGTGGTTGATGTAATTTTCTTCGATGCGTTCCTGATGGCCAAAATTGAAGGCTCGAGGACCCATGCTGTACTGACAGTGGAGTAGACTTTGCAGCCGTCTAAAGGTGTTACAACATCGTTCAAGAGCGTTTTGGTCTTGATTCCACGCTGTCAGCGTCTCGCTCTTGTGTTATCACAGCTGTCGATCTTTCCCAATAGAATCGGAGACCTCCAAGAGCACTTGAAATGGAGCCTCACTTCTTGATGACGATGACGGTGCCTGTGTTTATCTATCCCCATTATCACATCCCTTGTGCAGGCCATCACCTTGCTCCAGAGCATCCGTGCTTCGCGAGCTTTTCGATCTTACCGCGTGAGTTTTGTTCTTGCTCATCACGCCTACAGAACTTTCATTCACACCTCCTCGGGATTTCCAGACCCGACTGAAGTGCGAAGGCCAAAAAAAGGGGAGGTATGCCACAGTATAAATCATCTCCCAGAGCTCCACTCCTGAATTTGTTGCGTACTGGACCCTTCCAGGGCACACATGTTGCGTCAGATAGTACTTGATTTTGTGCCTTTCATTTACTGAAGCCAGCTTATCGACAGTGAGTGTGTGGTAAGCTCCCCTCTAAAACTAACACATTTTTGGGGAACTTGGCCACTCGTTGGTTTTATATCCACGATTTGAACCGCCGCACGTTTGCAATCGGAAATGCGGCTATCTCACAAAATTATACCCTTACGATCATAGAGGCCGGGAGGAATGGCGAAATGAGCGCAAAATCTTCCGCGTCAACTGCCCTCGAACGGCGAAAAAGCCGCAACTGCGCTGTGCACGGGTAAAAAATCTCATCATATCTCTTGTTTCCACATGTAAAGCGCCCTAGATAAAGGATACTGGAATAAAGAAAGCCACAAGACGAAGTCCACGAGAGCCTACTGGCCACTAGCAATATGCCTCAGCTAGTCTCGAGCTCGTCGTTGAAGAATTCTGAACGCGCCCCTGGCTACGGGATTCAGATCGGGTGCGCCAGCTTCGAATAGGGTCCCATAGACTTTTCGGTTGACGGCTTCTCACAGCTACCGGACCCTTTCAATTCGAGTCGAAGAAAAAGATCTACCCGCAAAGTCGAAGGCGTCTGCCGACCCAGCAGACGCAATTGCAAGCATTGATGTTCACCTCATCAGCACCGACGATGTATATACTCGCTACTCTACCCATCCATCGGTCGGCCTCGAAAGCGCTGCGGTCCAACGGCGGTCCAAGGATTCCAAGAACGTGATCAGCCCTCCACCGACTCAGCACTGGAAGAAGGCCTTGAATTATGTCTTTGGTGGCTTCAACTTCCTCATGTGGATCGCCTTCATCGTCACAATAGTATGTCCATCCATGGGACGAGCGATGTACCCCTTTGACTGTTTTACTAGCTGTCGTACCAACCTTTGGGCGGTTCTGACCCTCAAGTTTTTAATCTTGGTGTCGCAGTTCTCCTGGTACGTACATCCCCGCCCCTTCAATCGTTTTTTGTTTTTAAACCTGAATATGATGTTCCCAGATACTAGTCATCATTGTGTCCGCGACGTTTTACGCTCTTGTTGATTGGAATGCATCCCGTATCATGAAGTCTATCAAGTCGCTGATAGCCCATGAGGCGGCCGTGATCAGAGATGGAAAACAGGAGTTGATCCCAGCAACTGATATCGTGGTCGGCGACATTGTTGTGCTGAGCACTGGGGACCGCGTTCCGGCCGACCTACGAATTGTTCAAGCGTCGTCTGACCTCAGATTCGATAGGTCGTTGCTGACTGGAGAGAGGTATGCTAGTCTTCTTTACAACGATCCCTGTGTGCTTGTTGCTCACATTGCTCGTCAGTGACATGGTCCCCGGAGTTCTGGAAGCGACATCCGAAAATGCTCTGGAGACCCGCAATCTCGCCTTAACTTCCACCTTTGTGGTCCAAGGAAACTGTATGGGTGTCGTCTTTGCCACCGGAGACAGGACTGTCATGGGCCGCCTCGTGCTGATGTCCGGTGAAACCAAATTCAAGTTGACGACCATTCAGAAGGAGATATGGTTCTTTACCAAGATCATATCCTCCGTCGCATTGTCCATGTTCTGTTTATCCATTCTGATCTGGGGCGCATGGCTGAGGAAGAGCTATCCTGGATATGACACTCCGAGCGCCGCTATCATCAACTCTATCGGCTGCCTGACAGCCTTCGTCCCACAGGTAAGGCATGATGTATCTTGAGTTGTATCCCTGCTGACCCTTCCCCTCAAGGGTCTTCCGGTCTGTGTAGCGCTGTCTCTAACGGTTGTGGCTCGACGCATGGCGAAACGACATGTTCTCGTGAAGAACCTCGCGACAATCGAGACCTTGGGCTGCATCTCTGTGCTCTGCTCTGACAAGACGGGTACCCTGACCGCAGGAAAGATGGTAAGCACTCTATTTCAACTCCTGAAACAACACGCTTATCACTGTGTGAAGTCGGTTGAAGGCATAGCTTTCCTAGATCAGCATTTCGGTGTTAGCGATGTTACGGAACAGATCGGCGAGGCTCCAGAGCCTGAGCGATTTTCGGGACTCAAGACATTGCACCAAGTCGCCAGACTATGCAACGGTGCCAAGTTCGATGCCTCGACTGCTGATCGCCCCGTTGAGGAGCGCGGAGTCAAAGGCGACCCAACGGACACCGCTTTGCTTAGATTCTCGGAAGCCCTCTCGATTCCTAGCCTCGGAATAGATGCTGAGAGCTTGCTTTCATCATGGAAAAGGAACTTCGAGATACCTTTCAACTCCAAGAACAAGTGGATGCTCAGCGTTGTCAGCGAGGACCCATCTCAGGCGGACGACTTGTCCATCAAACACTCTCGGTCCTCGATGCTGGTAAAAGGGGCCCCAGACATCCTATTCAAAGCATGCGGGACCATCATGAAAGCCGATGGAGCCATTGTTCCGTTCGACCAGAGTGCCAAGGAAACGTTGTCCAGTCTCCAAAGCCAATGGTCCAGTCAGGGTCAGCGGGTTCTCGCTTTGTGAGTACAATTGTGTGTGCCTTCGGCGTCCAGATGCTCATGTACTTGGAATTACAGGTGTATCAAGCCTTTGGATGGGTTCAAGGCAGAATTACCGCCGAACGATATGGAGGAGCTTATGTACTCTGAGATGCAAAACCTTACCTTAGTGGGCATCGTAGGAATTCGCGATCCTCCCCGCTCAGATGTCCCTTCTGCAATCGACACCATTAGAAAAGCCGGCGTTAGGGTCTTCATGGTTACCGGCGACTTCAAGCTCACAGCCGTTGCTATTGCACGCCAAGTAAGCTGGCATTGTCATACTATCATATCTGTGCTGACTTTTCTCTGTATAAAGGTCGGGATTATCTCACAGAACCAACTTGATACTATCGATGACGTGAAAGCAGCTGCCTCCGAGAAGCAGTTCTCTGGGGCTGCACCTTCGACTGTGAAACCGTCCGACGACGATCCAATGCGCTCACTTGTTCTCACTGGAGAGGATGTTGTTTCTCTCACTCCATTGGACTGGAACGTCGTCGTTGGGAACTACACTGAAATCGTGTTCGCTCGCACGACTCCCGATCAGAAGATGAAGATCGTCGAGGAGATTAAGGCTCGTGGCGACAACACGGTTGCTGTGACCGGTGATGGCGTCAATGACGCCCCTGCCCTGAAGGCCTCCGATATCGGAGTTGCAATGGGCAGCGGTAGTGATGTCGCAAAGGAAGCAGGTATGTACCGGACGCATCCACGTTGACTAGTGTAACTGACGTTCCTCGGCGTACAAGCTGCTTTGATTTTACTCAACAATGACTTTGCATCTATTCCCGTTGCGATTGAGATGGGCCGACTTGTATTCGATAACCTCAAGAAAGTCACTTTGTATCTGATGCCGGTGAGCATGCCTCGTTTTACCCCCATTGAAATCTTGAATCGATCGACTATTCGCAGACCGGAAGTTACAATGAGTTCATGGCCGTTTTCGCGAATGTGTTCTTGGGTATGCAAATCCCTTTGAGCTCATATCTTCAGGTCTGCTTCTCCATCACGAACGATGTGGTCATGTCGATCTCCCTGATGTACGAGAAAGCAGAAGCCGGTAAGTGTGGTTCTTCTATTGCATGTTTTGTGCTCACTATAAAATAGACCTGATGCTTCGCAAACCGCGAAATGCAAGGACCGATCGCTTGACAGACTGGAGACTGTTTGTTCAGATTTATTTGGTGCGTCCCATTGGCCCTACTTAACTTTTCAGTATTGATGGCTCGGGCAGTTCCTTGGGTTGATGGTATGGCCTTGCACCATGGGCATGTGGTTCTTCTACATGCATCAACAAGGACTCAAATTCTATGATGTCATTCTGGTATACAACAAATGGACGGATGGCTGGCGCGGTTACTCGTCCGACCAGCTGACCGAGTTCGTCAGCGTGGGCCAATGCATCTAGTACGCACCCGCCCCTCTTCCACATACCGAAAGCTGATCCTGTTTCAGCTACGTGACCATGGTCTTCATTCAATATGGTTGCTTGCTCGCAGTCCGAAACCGCCGCGTGTCGATTCTGGTCTCGAGTCCCTTGTGGGGCCCGCGCCGTAACTATGCCGTGCCTCTGGGTATGCTTGCCACAGCCCTGATTGCGGTCGTCAATCTGTACGGACCCGGCCTGCAGAAGGTCTTTGCAACGACGCCTATCCCCAGGATGTTTTGGGGGTTACCGTTCTGTTTTGCGTTGGGTATCTTGATCATGGACGAGAGCAGGAAGGCTATTGTTAGGAATTATCCCAAGGTCAGATATCTCACTTGCAGCTTTGCCTGTATGAACTGTCTCACCCTTCTCTCGGCATGCAGTCGATCGTCGCGAAGTGCGCTTGGTAACAAAGAATGAACTCAAGAACAAGATGAATGTTACAAATAATGAAAGATGCGATGTGTTATATGATGGGAGGGGACCTTGCACTGGTGGAAACTTGTTCCCTTCTGTGCCATACATGATAGATGCTTCCACCCCTGTACTCATTACTGTACTTAATTGCAGTCATTTGTTTGTGACCACGTCCTTATGAGGGTACCGGAGAATGCCGTAACCGTCGTTCTTAAGGAGTTGCCTGTTCCAGGTTTTTCTCCCTTGTCTCTTCCGTCCACCATCTCGCAGGCACTACAGTTGGATCGTCTGCGTCCACAACTCATTTTTTATTTTTTCTTGCCGTTATATGCCAGCGAGACCTTTACAAACTAGCCGGAAAGATATCTCGAAATCAAAAGCTGCCCTATCCAACTCTTATCAAGTCGATCAACATGGACTACTCCAAAGCAATTCCCTGTTACTCGACATTCCAATCGAGTCCCTCGTTCATATCACCTCATCTCTACCTCCACCTTCGCTGCTTTCCCTATCCAGGACAAACAAATACCTCTATGAACACGTGAAGAATGATAACACCTGGCACCGGGCTTTCGTGAACCAATTTCTTGGGATCGGCCCTGAACATGTCCTTGATAACGCCAAAGTGCTCATGCTGCGGAAGCAGGAGAGTACATGGCGCAAGGAGTTTATCTTCCGATATAGTCTGAGGCGGTTCGTCCCCGATCTCGTCGCGTTTCCGCTGACTGATGCGAATTGCACTGTAGACGCTGGGAACGATCCCGGAACGCAACTGTGACTCATTCGCCCCAAGATTCGGCAATCAATGGGGCTCATCTGATGTCTGAGAATGGCCTTCTCACCTCTTCAATTCAATACGGCGTAATTGCACGCTCGTTGCCATTGAGCGGGAAGATTCTTAAAGGTTACCTCGATGCTTCTGGCACGGGGTTAGGTATTGGGAACCCCAACGTCGAATTCACTCCGAACGTATCTACCTGCACGTTGACATCTGACGGCGGCACCGCTCGGGCTTTCTGGGGATACCGGAATGGTGAAGTTGCCGTGACAACAGCGAGCCGAGTTATGGATCCGGGTCGAGCTTCAGCTAAGCTGGTGAAGTGCAAAGTCGAGGACCAGCATGAAGGCGCCGTTCAGCAGATTCTTATTGACGCTGCTGCAAACACTTTCATCTCCGGAGGTGCTGATGGGAGAGTCAAACTGTGGGACTCGAAGACTCTCAGGTGTCTTTGGTCCACCGAGAAGAAACTGGATTCACTCGTCCCGGATCCTTTTGTTGTGGTCGCTGGCGCTCTTAGTGAGGGCGTCGTAGCTGGCGCCCTCAAGAGTGGCGATATCCTCCTATGGAGCGGACTAGGCAGCCTTTTCGCGGATGGCCCTGTCAGTGCTGCCTCTATCAATGAAATCCGCATCCATTCTCCTCGTCACATAGATCTCAAAACGCCTGGCAATAATTCCACGGATTCTCAATTCCGGTCTCTACGCCTTGTTATTAGTTCGGATTCACAGGCTTTGGTTCTAGTCAGCTACATGGACCACACGTACTTTTATCGTCTTCGCATCGACGTCATATCCAGGTCGAACGAAACAACTCGATTTGGCGACCCGTCCTTTGGACACATCACCGTCATCGAACCTGTGTTCACCACCCAAGCAAGTGAGTCCAACCTCGTAATCACTGGAGACCAACTCGGGTTTGTCAGTTTCTATGAATGGGACGCTCCAACTTCATCTTCTCCCGTAACCCCTGCTCGCCGATTTGAGGCCCATGAAGACGGTGCTGTCACTGCTCTGGCCTGGAACTCTGTCGTCCTCGCGACGGGCTCCGCGCGCGGAACTACGATGGTTTGGGATGCTCTCACACTTGAGCCCCTGCGATTCTTCTCGTCGCCCATGGCAAGACCTGCACCTGGGCGTGATTGGGAGGGCGTGAGCCAGATTTTGCTGGAGAGGGAGCTACTGGTCGTTGTTGTTGGGAATAGAGTCATGGCGTGGAAAGTTGGCCAGGTCACTGCACGGGATCATGGGCCGCACAAGAACAAGCACGCGCGGTCGAAGAGGATTTTCAAGGGCCACCGTGAGTTCTTCACCTTACCTCTTCGCCTTTTTATCTGCTTAAGTAGAACTATATGCCGATAGAACAATATGAGATGTATAAGGATATCAACGAATCCCGCCGAGAGCTGGAATACGAGAACGCCCACAGGCAGCAGACTTTTGGTCGCGAGAGGGAGCAGCGCTCAACACTGGATACACTTGGTCTCAGCGAACTTGAGGCGGTGGAGTACGTCCTTATGTTGTCACGCGAGGAAGAGGAGAGGAAGCACAGAATTCATGCTGTGGATGATGGGGTGTTCGAGGGCGATTTCGACGATATTCACAGCCCGTCCACCTCGTCGTTATCGCTGGAGACATCCTCTCCCCCGCCGGCTGTCTCGAGGGCCCCGCCTTCTCGTCGCTCGTCGTCGAGTTCCACCTACCAGCAGACTGGTCGTTCCTTGCCCCGTATCACAGTGCCCGTGTCGAATGAGAAAGTGCAAGTTACACCACCTTTCAGACCGGAGCCCATGGAAGCCGGAGCGAGCATCAGCCCTCTTACGATCGCCAGACGTCTTCCTGCATCCCCCCCTCCGATAACGGCACGCACGATTTCTGGCTCATCCGAACATTTCCCGTCCATCAGCTCGAGTCTGTCTTCATCAGTTTCAACACCGAGCACTCGAGAGAACTTCTCGATTCAGCGATCGACGTCAACCAGTCCTATAATGTCCCGGTGGAGCACCCCAAAGGCATCTCTGACCCCACCCCCGGGATCCACATCGCCTGCCATGCGAAACGACCTCTCCCTCACCTCTAGTCGATCCAATGCCCCAGGATTTTCCCTCTTGTCCGCAGACATAGCCCGTCATGCGAAGCCCTGCGCGGGCCCAAACAAGGGGGTAGGATTGGATACAGCGGCGGAGGATATCGACGATGATCTGAGGTTTGCGTTAGAATTGAGTCTCGCCGAGGCGCGCAGCCGTGGAGAGCTTGAGTAAAAATGCAATATGTTTTCCCCTGTTTACCTTTTTAATTGACGTTCACAAATATGTTTATGCTCCTAGAACCCGTTCTTGAATTTGGAAAAGGGTAGACGTAGCTGCATGGCTTCATGTATAGAGCACGCTATGATGTTACTCTTCGAATAATGTTCCTAACTGTCGGAATGTGTCTGGCGATCTGAGTGCTTTGGGGCGGTGGCAAGATGTCGGGCTGATGGGGCTGATATGTTTTCATTGGCTGCTTGACCACGATGCTTCATACAGTCCTTCGGTCGGTCATGACTCGTACAATGCACCCAGTACCCCCCACTTCTGTCAACTGTATCATTGCAGTCAGCATTGCCATATTAGACGATCCGACTAGCGACGAAGTGCGCACCTTCTCGTGCCAACCTAGTAGAACGCTCCCGCTAACATCGCCCCACCCTGGCATGCCCATACCTTTATAGAGGTACTTCATGAGTGTGTCTTGGGTGTCTTGTGACAGCGCTTTCACGACGTTCGATATTTCTGATGATTTCGTACTGTTCAAAATTGATACTACAGTCTGCAGAGTGAGGTTCTGTAACGCGCAGCAGAGTGAGTCCGGCATCACACAGCGATTCCTATAGCACGTACCTTCGCGTCCTCGACGTTTGGTCCATACGGTGCACTATCTAGCGCGATATCCAGTGCGCCCGGTATATCTCCCCTGTGAATTAGATAGCGATTCGGTCAGCAATAACTCCTCTCACAGTAAATCACTCACTTGGCCAGTGAACTTCGTACAGCTGCTTGTTTCTGCTTTGCATCGCTGAGCACTTGCGCTGGGTCTCGTGGATCGGGCTCGCAGAGCTCGCTCTCCTGTAAAACGTCCTCGTCGTAGGCGTCGATGTCGATCTTTCGATATGACATTGTAGTGGTCGCGGTGGTCAAGGTGAGGTAGCGGCAATCGCCGAAGTCTACTTGAAACGGGGCGCTTTCCGACCTGACTTGCAACTTGTTCAGGACAATGTTGTGGGCAACAAGAGTTAAAGATAAACATTATAACAAGCTGGTCTCTATACAGATGCAGGTAGCTGAATTATGCAGACGGATTGGAGTAAATATTATGGAGCTATGCATGCGTGAACGACTGCCCTCGCCGCAACTGCAGCAAAAAATGTCACATGAACGTGGTGCACAGGCCGATTCAGTGCATGCGGAAACAGTTATTGCATAAACCACGACGCTCATAGGGATGTTGCCTGAACTCCGTGCAATGCGTGGACACATCCATCAGGCTGTCAAACGGAGATACGTCTGGGCCCTGTGTACTGCTGAACGATGACGCCGGAGTCGAAGATGGTTTTGGCAGAGGGCTGTTTGACTGAGATCTGCGGGTGCGCTCGGGAAGGGGAGGAGCTGCGAGGGTATTGGTCGACCGACGTGGGGGTGGAGGAGGAGGAGGTCGCTTGGTAGCGATCTCTGGATTAGAACGCTTGCTGGTGATTGATGGAAGTAAAACTTGGGGGGATGTTGACCTTGGAGGACGGTGCACAAACTCGTCATCGGCTGGTTTTGCGGGCATTAAACGCGCCTCTTCCTCCTCTTCCGCCACCGTGCTTGTTATGCTTTCCGTATCAAACCCATAGCCTGATAGTGAGTGCCCAGAGGTGAGCGGACGACCTCTCAGAAGTTGCTCTACGTCATCGTCGCTGTCATCGTGACTAAACCCAGGATGGTGGAGATCGTCCTCGGAAGACTGCGAAGAATGACCCCCACGACCCGACTGGCGTAATGATGTTTGCCCGGGTGATTTCGTGATCACCTCTGTGTAGGTCAGGGGGAAGAGTCCCTTACGACCGCCATCCAACACTCCGAGCCACCAATCGTCCAAGACTTCGCTGATCACCGTAATCTCATCTCCAGCGCGGAAAGAAAGCTCGTCCGAAGATCCAGAGAAATCGTATAATGCTCTGACAACTTTCTTGTCTTGCAGTGAAGGTGGTTTGAGGATTTGTGTAGGGACCTTGGGTGACGAGTCGTTCCCAATATCTTTCGACTTGATACTTGGCGACTTCTTCGAAATCGAGCGAGAGCTCGGAGGACGTGGAGAATCGAGGATCTTCGTGGTCTCCTGTCCATCGTCATCATTCGATAATGCAGCGAAATTATCCCGGTCCTTCTTCCCTCGTCCCGTAATGGTGCTCACGGCACCGGAAGCCCAGCCCGTAACGCTCATTCTCTTGCTTTTGTCGATCTTCGCTGCTTCCGAGGCACTTGCCGTCACATTGCTGTCGGAACGTTTCCTTGATGCCCTGGAAGCGGGGCGTGACGTCGATTTGCTTTCAGCGTCAGACTTGCGACGCGACTGTTGTTTGGGTGCAGGCTCCTCGTCCGAGTCAATGGAAGAGGCTGCTGCAGTGGAAGAAGTGGATAGCGTCGATCGCTTTGAGCGTAGCGAAGTGAGTTGACTGTCGTCCGCGGGCCGAGGGAAGACATGAGTACGAGAATTTGCTCTCGAGTTCTCAAACTTCGTGAGTATAGACCTGGACACCAATATATCAGCGGGAAACAGAAATAAGCATACGAGGGCACTTACTCAGTGCACCAGCTCGATTTTACATCCTGGAGAACTTCGTGGTACTGACGCACAAAGTTGAGCTCCAAGTCCAAGAACATTGTAAGCTCTCTCAGCTGCTGGATCTCGTTTTCCTGGATTGCCTGCATTCGAGCACGCACATCTTCCGAGGTCTCTTCGCTATCGACTCGTCAACAAAAAACCCAATGGGCCGAGAGAGGCCACTCACTATCGTAACCTTGCACTCTGCAGTTCGTCTTCAGCCTCTCGCCTCTCCTTTTCTTTCTCTTTTTTGCTACTCTTGATCTTTTCCAATTTGCTAATAGCAGCGTCGTAACTTAACCTGAAGACTGAGGTATGATTTTGGCACATCCAGTTCGACCATCCAGTGAACTTACCGTCGACTCTCTAGCTTCTTTCGTTGATGTTCGTAGTCCTTGATGTCCTGTAGGTAGCTCTGGCACGATGACACGAAGGTGTCCTGGAATGTGAGGGCATAGGCCTCCTGTATTGTTGCAATTTTACAGTGTGCCCTGCCCAGTTTCACAAGGGATGTGCCTAATGCAAGACCGCGCTTCAACGAATGTGCAAGTGAACCAGCCTGACAGACACGCACCGAACGCAGAATCTTCTCCAAATTCTTCGCCATGGGTGATCATCACGATGCCCAGTGTGTCGAGTGGCATGAGCTTTTCGGACTCCTGCACTGCGGAAGATTCTTTCTTCTTGGATAAAGCATGGTGGTAGTCCTCTGATGCAGCCTGAAGCCTGTGGATGATATGAGAGGAAGAAAGCTTGATACGTGGAACTGTATCACACCGTACTATGCCCTCCTTGCGAAGCTCAATGTCTTGCTCGATCTCTTTGAACTCGTCTGCGACAACAGTCTTGTCTCGTGAAGATATCTTCTCGCCCGCCCACTGTACAGCGTATGGTCCTCAGAATTCACGCATGGAGCTAAGGTATCCAACTGGCACGAACCTGTCTGAACTTTCCGAGCTGGAAGGGATGGATATCAGAACAAACACTCTTTCATCTCACACACTGACACCTAAGCCCCCGATAACTTACCTGTCTGCCTGCCATGGTGCTCTTCAGTGTTCGCTAGAATGAAAGGATGGTATCGTGTCAGGTCCCCATTGCTGCCCCGCCCTTATATCCGTGACAGAATCGGCTCACTTTTGGAGTCGGCCTTGCCCGACAAACGAAAAGGCGAATATAGGCATGGAAACGATTGTCACAGCAGCTCTACAATACGTACGGCAATACAGGGACAATAATAAGTAAAACAGCGGGTTCAAAATCCAAACCGGAGACGAAGGACCATTAAGTTATCAGGCAACAAGCAACGAGCACCGCCGAGCGGCATTCTATTGCATACCCTTTGACGCCAAGCGCATGCCCTCTTGAACTGCAACTGCTTCTTCTACCCAAGGCAACCTGAAGAAGTCGCTTCTCCGGAGCTCTTCAGCTCGAATAGTAGCACCTTCGCTCGGCCCACTGCCCAGCACACTTTCTAAGTCGCGCGATTGCGACGCTAACCACGTCTGTATAAACTGAGCGGGGTCGTTGGCAAACTCCTGCAAGAATAACCGTTTTGTGTGGGAATTGTGTAACGATTGTGCGATGAGTGCGATCTGCGGCGTGAGACTCGATAGTCAGCGTACGGTCAGTTTGTGGAGTGGCACAACAATACTTCATCGTCCAATTTGCCAAGGTCTTGTGCGCTCTCTTTGCTTGTATGCACAGTTGCCGCCATTCGGCTTTTGAGACTCGTGTCTTCCATTTTAACCTCGATGTCCCACGCAGCAGGGCGCTCCGGGGGAGTGACCCCAGGATTGACTGTGTAATGAAGGACGATTGGGTCCGGGGGCCCTAAATATCGATTGACCAGCTCTGGAAGTTGCTGGAACGTTATCCCGTCTCCGCCAAAAATCTACTAGTTGTGAGCGGGACTGGATGTCGCGTTGACTTGATGACACGCACCGGTCGCAGGTAGTCATCTGCACGTATTCTTCGGCGATCAACTTTGTCTTGCAAACCATGAATCTTGATGTAATTCCAAAGCGTATGAATCACGCCTATTCGACTATCCTCTTTGATTCCGAGAATGTTTCCTGAATCAAGGGCACATTCAGCAACAGTGTAACTACCAGTGCAGATAACTTACCGAGCTCTGAACTGACTTTGTATTGTTCGGGGGTTTGCTCGAGGTGTATGACTATTCTTATCCGGGTAGGTTGATCGCCCGTTCGTCTCACCGTGAAACCGTCAAGGGGTGGTTGGGAGTTAGAAGCGCGCGGCCACTGCGCAAAAGTCAGTGCATTGTGCTGCCATTCAGTGACTGACGGCTACTCGCCTCCATGATATTTCCGTCTGGGTACAACGCAGGGTCGCGATCCAGTTCAACCACCATTCTCTTGATAAAAGTCGAAAATTTGCGAGGTGGTACTCTGTCTCTTGATCTTTGATTTGGAATCTTTGGAGATATGTTAGTCGATAATGGTTCAGCCTCGGATGATATACAAACCTCTAGCAAACGCCCTTCGATCTTGAGGGACCATGCAGGAATGCCCTGTCCCGTCTCAAAGTTCACGCCAGCCTCTCCTCCGTCGCCGCCGGACTCTCCCACTTGCCACGCCTGTCCTGATACGGTATGGCTCAGAAATATCCGTAACATGCGCGTTGTCTGGTCGATGTGAAGGTGCGTGAGGGTCAGCTTCCCAACAACAGAGTATGAGCGTGAAACGAGACACACCGTTGGATTGCGCGCCAGCGCATCCTGTACCTCGACCTTCTTCCGCATCATAGTCCAGTCTAGTCTCTTCTCCATCTCCAGGAGGCTCTGGTACATCTTCGAGTCTTCCGCAAACTCGGGCACCTGGAGGAAGGCATTTGGCACCGCTTTGTCGGTGAGCTTTCGTTTCCTGAGGTCGTGTCTTAAGCGAAGACCCTACTTATAATATCCTCAACAACTCACTTTGTAGCTTTGAGAGGATCCATTACACCCGGGAGTCACCAATAATTATTGCTGGCTTGCTGCTGTTGACGTGACTGCAAGTGGAGGTCTTCAACTATTTTCAAACCCCGCGTTACTGACCAGGGCCTTGTTGACCGCCCAAAAGCGCTCTCGCACCCTTCCCGTCCCACAAATTCGATTCAGGTCTTCTGTGAAGCCACAGATACTTATCTTTACACCACAATTGCATCACCCAGTGATGTCCCATCGATCTCGTCGACACAGCGGCTGTGGGCGCTCGTGATACTGCAGCGGGTACACGTGTGCATCTGATTCATGCCTAGGGAAGCTGAGCGCCCATTCTTCGGTCGCTGGGGAGAGTACACTTAACTGCCAATCAATGGCAACAAGGTGTGGCTCTATGTTCATGCTGAACCGAATTAACTTAGCTTGTTTTGACCTGTAGTTTTTGGTGACAGACCTTTTGTGGGGACGGCTGGGTGACCACATGAGCTCAAATCTGACGCTCTGACGCTGCACCATGATGTTGGTATGGGTGCGTAGACACTTGTGGGTCCAGTGTTCCAAAACCACTAACCGCAATCGATCTGCGAAGCGGATAGGGACACCTCGAGGCTAGGTGGTAAGCGCTCGTCACCGCATTTAAAAGCTAAAAGTCGCTCACCCATGTTGCAATCGATTGGTACTAACCCCCATTGCAGACAAATTGAAGAAAGTTTCTCTCATCCGATCTCTGTGTTATGTCTGCCACAGACAGGTCTCAAGAGGATCTGTCCTTGAACTATATCATAAACCATGTCTTTTGTCCACTCAAATTACCGCAGAAAGATGACCACAGCACGTACAACGATCTGGCGCTCGCGTCTATGACTCTAGACATTGCCACAAAATTTTGGGAAAAATTAGGGAGCGATGAGGGGTCGAATTGGGAGCACACAGTGAGGATGCTCACGAACCTCTGCGATACGATGGAGTATCAATCTTTATCGCCGACAATGGTTGAGTCACAACTGGAGGCGATGGAGTCTGGAGGTGAGGGGGACGAAGATTGTCCATATTTCAGCCGCTGACCCTTGGAACAGGTGTTCTTGCTTTCCTCATCCGTGCCCAAAACGCGGGTTTGATTGTCAGGAGGTTTGACGATGAAACAACCTTCGAGTCTTTCGAAGTATCCCCCGCCTCCGCCGCCGTTATGGGTACTGTTGGCAAACTGCTGTGTTCGTATCCTGGACCTGCCATCGCCGTCCCTCATGAGGTTGTTGACGACCCTAAATTCCGCGCCGAGCTTGCCAACTTCCTCTATCATATGAACGAGGATATCTTAGACTCTGCCGCTAGTACCACCAAGGCTGGCTCGACTGTTATCGAAGAAAGAGACACTGCCCATCCTCGCTATATTACCCAGCTCCTCACTGGTATCCTGCGTGGACTTGGCCGAGTTGCCGAAGTTCCACGTATCCGGAAACGCATCAATGACGACGTTTGCGGGAACGATGCCCGCCTCCCTTGGAGGCGGTCTTCGCTCTGGTTGCTGGTAAGGGTGGCGTTGCAAACCACTCTTGAGAGAGAGGTCGATGGGCGTGGCCTGTACAAGGCTTTCATGGCATACCTCATGGCAACTATCACCCAGCGAGCGGTAGAGCGCGATCTGCCCAACGATATTCTCCACTTCACGTCGGCAAAGATCAGCCGACGTCTTTTCAAGCTGGGATCATCTGCTCCAACATTTGTATCAGATATCGTCGTTTGTGCGACGCGCGAAGTCAAGCGGAAATTGGAGGAACAGTGGCAGTGTGTACAGGATGCGCAGGCGGCCCCACCTCATTGGAACGTGCGCGAGCTCGATGTGGTTCAGGACACTTTTCTTTCCCTTCTCGACAGCCGGGGATATCTGAGAGGCGTCTTAACCGATCGGCACGGTCCTTCACCACAGGCCCCCTTCCAACCTCATGAACATCCCCGGCAGAGATCAATCGGCGACTTCCTTTCCAGCGACCAGAACTACCTGGTGGAAGTCAACGACGCCGAGGTCTTCACCGCATTAATCGATTTTGAGCGTGCTGTTCAGGACGGCCTCTCAAACCTGGTCTCGTTGCTCATCCGAATCGGGCTTTCTCAGGATGAGGCTTCTCGTTGGTGTCGTACCATAGAGAGTCGTATGATGGAATATTCCACAAGAGCGCGCCAGCTCTACAAAGACAATCCCGAGAACTACTCAATCATGCTTTTGACTCTGCTGGAGCTATGGGTTGCGGTGGACAGGTTAGTGATGGAGGAAATACCATTACTGGCGGAGTATTCGCCCGAGGTACCTGTAGAATTCCCGGAACCTCTTATCCTTCATAAAGCGGAACAGCTCGCGCGCCTTCAGGACATTCAGCTCTATCTCACAAAGCGACACTGCCGGGCTACCCCAGGTCAATCCGTTTTCTCCGATGGCACCGACCATAATGTGTTTTCCATTCGTTTCTTCGATCGGTCACCGGAGCTCCAGAGTTTGAAAGATGTTATTGAAGTGGATGCGGAGGCCAAGAGAGAGGCCAAAGTGGAGGAACTTCGCCAAATGAATGCGAGGCACGCTAAGCTCTCTGCTAAAGCGAAATCCTTGGATCATCGCTACTTCATCACGTATCGCGGATACGAGCGTCATGACAAAAACTGCGAGAAGTGCTTGCTGCAAAACCAACTCTCCAAAATGCGCATCGATGTGCATGAGTGGCCTTTACCAAAGAGTTTGCCACAAGCCAAAACCGTGGTCTTCGAGCTGGCCATTCCTGCCACATTCAATGTATGGAGATCCATAACCTTTTACCTGCTTGTCGACATCGGCACTCCAAATAGCAGATGTTCGAACCCTGTCGACCCACATACGACATTACTGGAATACATCGCTCTCGCGAAATACAGAGTTTGCCACGACAGGCAGAGGGTCACCCTGGCATCCACGCGTTTTTGCGCCCAGTCAACAGCCATCCCCGGCAACCAAAGCAAGGTTTGCGTCAACAATGGACTGGAATTCCGACTCTATGACCGCAACAGCAGGACGTGGGCTACAAAGTCATTCGCGCATTGCAATATCTATCCAGATTGCACGTTTATGCTCCCAGTAGGACGATACCGAGCACTGCAGGACTATGTCTCTGGAACGTCCCATACATCGAATCATATCATCTCCACGCAAGCTACCTGCCACCCAGAACTGTCCCTCCACGAGTTCATCGCATTCGGTAACCTGCGCAGTGGGCCCTTGCTCCAATGGCTCAACATTACTCGGGAATTGCGAGCCAAAACTCTCAGCTTCCGAGAAGAAGAAGTACACAGCCTGTTATTGCAAGCTGCGTGGCAAGTCGGACCTCTGGGTAATGGCAATAGAAGGTTATGGCACGATGATTTGAAGGATGTGGCGTTCGGGGAGGTCATCCTCGATGAGCTTAGAGCGTTGCTACTCAGTGTGGAATCAAACTGGGTGGAAATGGTATCAATGAGGACCATTATAGCATTGACTCGCCGTCTCCTCACTTCAGCGGAGGATATGGGCGTCATCCAAGGAGCGTATGACTTACTGCACACCGCTCGCTCAAAGACATTCAACTGGCTGGTTGAACTGTCTCGTAGTCTGGAAGATGCTAGTGGCGCTGGGGAAAACGAATCGGAACTTCGTGGCATCGTTCGCGATATGGCAGCCACTTGCAGGAGCACATACGATGTTGAGCCCATTCACATCGAATCCCTTCTTCACTCCTCTTTGGACATTCAAATTTTCGCACAATGCGCCATCATCATCCATGACAA
This sequence comes from Leucogyrophana mollusca, assembly GCA_021014945.1. Lineage (NCBI taxonomy): Eukaryota > Fungi > Basidiomycota > Agaricomycetes > Boletales > Leucogyrophana > Leucogyrophana mollusca. The sequence continues at coordinate 70,019 of MU266425.1, read as the reverse complement.
CACCCCTCCGTACCTTGATGCCATACCGATCACGTCGAAGTTGCTCCTGGAGCGTGACCGCCGCATGGCACACGAATTAGAGCCTTGGGTTCGTTCGCGCATTCGAGCGTGTCGCCAGGGACTAGATGAAGCAGTGAAGAGCATTTGGCCCGGTTACCGCCCGGGGACTGCTTGGCGGCGCGAGGAGGGTCCTGATTCGCGGTGGCTCACTTCGTCAACGGCGTCAGAAGGTGATAAAAACACGCAGAGCATCCATTTCAACATTCTGGATGGCAGGCTACTTGTAAACGGAAAACCGGTGGGAAAATTACCGGTCGGTATTGTCCGCCACCCGACGTACTCCCAAATTTTTGGTAACGTATGTGCATACCCCACGTGGAGCTTCAGCTCGCGCTGAATCTTTTATCTGTAGAAGGTGCTCGACGTTGTTCCCGGAGACTTGCCTGGGATGGATTACGCGACGCGTGGTCGAGTTTGTCATTACCAGGTTGGAACACTTCGTCTTTATCTTCACTGTACGCGTGCTTATATAGTACAGGTGTACTTTTGTTTGCGACAAGGTGACCTTATCATCCGGGCGACCCGTGGCCATGAATCACTAGAAGTTATTCCTCGAGAGAAACTGGGTAGCGACTTGCCCAAACCATTTGTGGAAGGACATGTTCACTGGCTAGATTCGGCTGCCCGCGAGATTGAAATCCGTCCAGTGGAGAGCATGTGGAATCCATCGTCCAATAACTGGCGGATATCCTTTTCGGACACTCTTGTGTCGACTATGGGAAGAGGAGAGGCCACGTTGGTCGACGTCCGAAGTCGTACATTCAAGATGATATCCGGGCGACTGCAATCCATTGAAGCCGAAGGAGGTCTGGTCGTTACACGGATGTCGGGCATATCTGAGTTCTCGTTGACGGTCAACATCCCTCGTTTCAAACTCTCGTTCTTCGTGAACCATGAAGGAGAACTGCAGTCCCATGACTTCGGTGACATGGTAGTTGATACAAATCAATCCACAGGGGTTATGTTTGGACTCCGCAACCAGCTCGTCCTGCGCCCCAAGAATGCGGCACCGGACAGGCAGCTTCTTCCGCGGCAGGTACTCATCCCACAGGGCGACATATCATGGCTACCACAAGGTTATCATGTCTCTGTTCATATAGAAACGCACTCCCACCACCCAGCATCATACCACCTTTATAGAATCGACTCCGATCTAGGTTGTCTCTCCGGTAACATCAGCATGGCAAGCCAGCTTTACAAAGCTTACCTGCATGCTCTAACGGGATCATGCATGCCCGATCCGTTAACTGGTCGAACTGGCACGGAAGAGGCATTGTCTTGCTTGCGCTCAGCTAGCTGCCTGTCGTTTATGCGCCTTGAGAAGGGTGACGTAGACCTCCTCCGCCAAATTGCCTCTTTGACTGTGTCTCGCGCATTTTACCCTTCACACCTTCGTAGCATGCAGCAGGTAGAGTGGCAGTGCCTTACGCCCGCAGCCCAACACCACGGATTCCACGCGGCAGCGATGTCGATCTTGGAACATGCAGACCGACTTCAACTCTTCCATGAGAAAAGCGAATCACGGACGCTTCTCGTCGTACGCGATTCTCACTTAATGGCGCGCTCCTCACTTCGAGGTATGCTTCTTTATCCTGAAGAGTTTGCGGGACCGCTGCCGCGAGACCGCGAGGATACGGAGTACGTGTCCAGAGATATACTTGACCTTCACGATGCGACTGAAGGTGAGGCGCGGGCTCACGATATCGCCATTATGGTCCACCAATGGCCTTCAAGGCTGCAAACAAGTCCTCGACTGCTTGACATCTTAAAGACTTTGCGGTCCTTGGAGGGGATGCATGAAAGAGTGACGCTGCAATACAGCTGTGATTGGTTGAAATCTTCTCTGAAATCAATCTGGATCTCTGCCTATAATCGATGTCGCATGGCATCAAAAGACAATCACCGTTATCAGCTTGCATTCACACTCTCGGCCGTGGGGTACGACTCTCCAGGCATCGAAACAACAACTTTAGTCTCTGACCTATTGGCTGTTGCGACAATACCTCGATTTCGTAATTTCCCTCCCCCTGGTTTCCCGTCGTACACCCTCTCAGATGGTTTCAACCCTGATGAGGATATCTTACGCCAGCACATATCTTCTTACATCAAGCCATTTGAAGAGACTCCTGAAGCATCCCTGGTCGCTCGTCCCGGAGAAAGCGAGATCGGTCTGAAACAACGCCGCTCTTCTGCATATGAAGAGAGGTGCAAATTCGTCAAGAGGAGTATCGTAGAGGATCTTCTTCAAGCCTGGCCATGCGAACAGCCGCAACTACCTTCGAAGTTGAATTCCTCCAACTTTGCCAACGTGACAGAGCTCAAGGACGAGCTTACAAAGCTGTTCGGTAGTTGCTATCGCAATAGCATGTTGAGGGAGCATATTCGACGCGTGCAAGCCGTTCTTGATGAAGTTCGCCTATCCCAGCCACCTGCAAACGGTTCCCGTTATACATTTCCCACTTCCCGGACAACTACCTCCTCGCCACCCGCGACAATTAGCAGCGATCAGCTGTTTCGACGAGCTGTCCCAACGATTGCCGCTATCATGCCGTTGAGTGGATCTCTCTCCTTCACGGGCACGGGCAGTTCAAGTGTCACGGAGGAGTTACAGTCACTTATCCGGCAATTTCAAAACAGTGGTAGCAGCGAGTTTTGTCGGATATATGGGAGTGATTTGGACAAAAGCATGAAATGTCTCGCGAACGAGAAGGCTGAGGCCATCGTAGGTCTCATACCCTTTGTGGACGAGATTTGGCGCCACTACCAACGATGGAAGACTCGGTTTTCGGAGGTCGTCAGGGACATATCCCAATCTCTGTTGCCCAGTAACCCGGCCGAAGAAGCTTTGTGCAACTCGGGGCAGTGGCCTCGCAGTTCTGTCAAATTTCTGCTGGGGTCACTGGCATCCGTCTCGAAGACCACTTTGGGCCCTGGGTGGAGAAGTACATTGATTTCGCTCGCAGAAACGACTCTTCAGTTGCAACGTTCCAGACGGTTGTTATTGTTTGCCCTTAGCCAAAGTTTTGAAGATTTCTTCAAAGAAATGAAGAACACGGGATGCAAGGGGTGGGACGCCAAGACATATCCGGACTGGCTTTTGATTCAGGTAACAACCATCTCCAAACAGCCGCTATAAAACCAAAAATTGACCTGAAGCACAGATAGAGAATAATTTCCTCGTACGACCCACACAAGCCAGTGTTGCCCACGAGATGATTTCCCCTAAATCGGGGCATAATACCACACTCCAGCTTAACATGGGAGAAGGAAAGTCATCCGTGATAGTGCCGATAGCTGCATCAGCACTCGCGGACGGAAAGAGACTAGTACGCATAATTGTGCTGAAATCGTTGGCCCCTCAGATGGTTCAGCTGCTTGCGGAGCGCTTGAGCGGCTTGACCAACAGGCGTATTTTCTACATGCCATTCGCGCGGTCGACTTCGCTTGATCCTGGGGACGCGGAAATAATCCATGATCTCATGGAAGAGTGTGCCCGAGAGCATGGGGTTTGGGTCGTGCAACCGGATCACATCCTCTCGTACAAGCTTATGAGTGTCAGGCAAATTCTGGCCTCCGATGCCAAGCCCAGCATCGCTGAGATGTTACTCAAATCACAGAAGTGGTTGGAGCTTCACGCTCGCGACATTCTTGATGAAAGCGACGAGATATTGCACGTCCGCTATCAACTGGTCTACACCGAGGGACTGCAGAGGCCGCTTACAGGGTTTCCCTACCGATGGACAACAACGCAGCAGATCCTGACACTCGTGAAAGGGCTTGCCCTTCGACTACGAAACGACTTTCCCCTCGGAGTGGACATCAAGGAGTCTTCTTCTGAACGATTCCCACAGATTCGTATCCTCCAAGCCGATGCAGGCAAAGCTCTTGTATGCCGTATCGCGACGAGTGTGATCATGGATAGCGTTCTCCCTAATCACAACTTCGGTCAGTTTCCGACCTTCGCTCAGCAAGCGGCCCTCGAATTCATAACCACAGCGGAGGTCTCACCGGAGGATGTGCGGGTCGTTGAAGGGTACTATCGGAATGGCGCTATTTGGTCAGGACTTCTCTTGCTCAGGGGACTTCTTGCTTGCGGAATACTCGTTTATGCATTGAAGGAAAGACGATGGAGGGTGAACTATGGCATGGATTTACGTCGAACCATGCTCGCCGTGCCCTATCGCGCAAAAGACGCACCAGCTTTACGGGCAGAATTCGGGCATCCGGACGTCGCGGTCATTTTAACCTGCCTAAGTTACTACTACGGAGGTCTAGAGGAAGAGCAATTGATGCAATGTTTCCAGCTCCTTGTCAAGGACGACAATCCCAATCTGGAATACGAGATGTGGGTCAGCGGTTGCGATAATATCCCGGAAACGTTGCGTCAACTTAGCGGGGTCAACGTGAAGTCCACGGAACAACGCACCGAATTCCTCATACCTCTTTTTCGGTACAACCAGGTCGTCATCAACTTCTTCCTGTCACGGGTCGTCTTCCCAAAGGAGGCCAAGGAATTCCCACAAAAACTAGCTTGCTCAGGGTGGGACCTTGCTGAGCAGAAGCGGGAAGTCTCCAATGTTGTTACGGGCTTCAGCGGGACCAACGACAACCGTTATCTCCTGCCGACCTCCATTACTCAACGAGACCCGGAGCACCAATTGAGCACAAACGCCAGAGTACTCGCCTATCTACTGCGGCCCGAGAACAATTACTATCTATGCACAGCGGATCCAACTGGCAAACAACTTTCGACGGATGACTTCCTCAGATGTCTTGGAGAACAGACCCCAGAAATCCGGATCTTACTGGATGTCGGAGCCCAGATGTTGGAGCTCCAAAACAAGGAGTTGGTAGGCCGCTGGCTCGCTCTAAAACCTAGTGCTCAGGCCGCAATATATTTCAATGAACACGACCAGCTCACGGTCCTCAGCAAGGACGGCAACGTCGAATTGTTCGTTTCTTCGCAGTTCGCTCATCGCCTGGGTCAATGTCTGTTCTATCTGGACGACGCCCATACCAGGGGAACAGACATTAAATTGCCCTTAGGCTCTCGTGCTGCTGTTACGTTGGGTCCCAAAGTTACCAAGGATCGACTCGCGCAAGGTTAGTAGACCGTGCAAAAATGACAATCATTCATACACCTGACTTCGCTTCCCATAGGCTGTATGCGTATGCGAAAATTAGGGCACGGGCACTCCGTCATGTTCTTTGCACCCCTGGAGGTTGATCGCGCCATTCGACTCGCTTCATCTAAAAGTTATCTACAACGGGTAGAATCCGTTGATATCTTACGATGGACGATGCTCGAAACTTGTACGGATATTCAACACCGTGTCTCTCATTGGGCCCAGCAAGGAACCGACCATCACATCCGCCATGCAGCGTGGTCCGATTTCTCCTCTGGACGCGCCGATACTGCTGAGCTGGAAAACGCGTGGCTCCAAAAGGAAGCACTGACGCTGGATGAGATGTACAAACCTGGCGGAGACGGTCCTCATCGCAACGTAATTTTGCCCCCCGAAATTCAAGAGAGATGCACCCAGCTCGGGGTGACTTCGCTATCGAACACTCAGATGGACGAGGAGCAGGAAAGAGAGATCGTCCACGAGGTCGAGCGTGAGAACAAAGTACAGCGACCTCCTCCAATGCCCCCTGCTGCCCACGAAGTTGACCCCCAAGTTCGAGACTTCATCCGAAACGGGGAAATTCCAATTGGGTCCACCACATTCCGTCCCGCGTTTCGCACTCTGGGTAGCACTAGTGCATCATTCCCAGAACACAATGCGTGGTCGCAAGAACTGCTCGTTACGCGGGACTTCTTAACCACCGTCCAGTGTAAATCTGAAGGCAAATACGATGACTACTTACGCCCCGTAAACTGGATTCTTTCGTCACCTGCGGGGTCTCGGCCACCTCGGCATCTCGTCGTTCTCAGTCCGTTTGAGGTGAACACTCTATTGCAGGATATCCGCCGCAGCAAACACGTCCACCTCCATATCTATGCACCACGCGTCACCCAGGCGATGCGTTCTTGTGACAATCTACGGCTGCATTCCATCCCACCGTTACCGGAACCCTGGTCACCTCCAGAGTTACTTATACCTCAGCTCAACCTCTTCGCGGGACAGCTCTACCTTAACAACTATCAAACATATGTGCAGCTCTGCAGATTTTTGGGGGTTTACGCAAGGGACATTGAGCGCGAGGATGAGATGGTCGGTCCCAATGGCTTCATCGCACCAGAACGTCGACCCCAGGCCGCTGCGATGTCACCGTTCCAGGAAAGCCCGGTGCCTCCCTTGAAGGAATTGATTGCAATGCGCAGAAAAGGGATGGAATTCTTACGGACGCATCTAGGGGGGGTCCTGCAAGGGAGGCTGCTTGGGCCGGAGGACTTCGAGGCGTAAAGTACAATCCTTCGCCTGGGTACTATCAAGACGTCAAACGGTAAGAGAATTCGGTTTGCTGTTTTGAGCAGCCCTTTGCTCATGCGTCCTTGTAGTCTTCATTGGGTTTTGTCTTTCGCAATTTCTCGTGAATTTGTTTTATGTGATGATGATATTTGCTTTGATTGTATAAGTACAAACAAAAGGAACGACGGCTGTTCAGTGTCCATACTTACCTTGTGCGAGGGCTATCTGGTTGTGGCTAGCTTCGTAAGTTCACGCTGGACTTGCGCTGGACTCAGATGAATGCGGCCTCCGTACTTTCTCGCTTACCGTGCCCAACCCCATGGGTTAAGCAGCTCGACTCATCCGAGGTTGCAAGCTGAATTCCTTAGGTTTAGGATACTTACATGACCAGGCTAAGGGGGAGGAACACTCACGAACGGTACGGTTCTACATGGCATTGTAGGTTCCTTTTTGCTCCGAAAACATGTTATTATCGTGAGGTCGGAGCTCGAAGTTAAATCTTGAATGGGTTTCGCCATGCCGAATTTTATGTAAACTCAGCTGCTAGGCGGCTGAGGCAATTGGTGGCAGGCCATCCCTCTGACCGACAACTTACAAGGATCAAGCTTATCCTCCATAGCCTTCGAGCCGAAAACCCCCACTTGAGGTAGCAGCCTGGCACGGTAAACTGAAGATTCCTTTCTCGCTGCCTTGATATCTGCGGTGCGCAGTGGCCAGGCGCTGGGACCCACACACCATCACATACAACCGATGGGGTGGACCCGACCTATCACAACCTATCGCACGAAATTTTGTGACCCCCGCCAGGCCTCTACATCTGAATAAGCTTCTCGACGAATATTATGGTGCACCGCGCGCCCTTGTATTGCAGGGATTCAAGAGCCGGCTACGGGGCGTTCATCGCGATGCGTAGCCAAATCGCATATGTTCCTCCCAGACAGTGAGCGCGTGGCAACACTATCAGAAGGGGACCACCGGTGATTGATATGCAGAAGATAAAAAGGGAAATGGTACTCTGGGCCTCGAGGTGTTCAGGTGAGCGCTTGTTTGCCAATTACCCTATAAGCCTTGCACCAGCGCCCCCCTACAAGAGGCCCCTCTTTCACTTTTACGCTCACCAAACTCTTTTCTAAAAGCACTTCTCAAAGTTTCTTCACTATGTCTTTCCACAATACTTGCCTCCGATCGATACAGTCGCTGGAGTATATTATAACTCATGTTTTTTGTCCGCTCAAGCTACCACTGCACGATGACCACTCTGTGGCCAACGATCTGGCCCTCTCAGACGCAGTTCTCCAGTCTGCCCTCGTGTTTCGTGAGCACTTACTTCCGAAGAAGCAGGCGGACTGGGATCAAATGGAAAGAATGTTGGAAAACCTCAGCGCCACAGCGGGCTCTGATATACTTTCGGTCGATACGATCGAATCCCAAATGCAGGCAACGAAATGCGGAGGTCAGGAACATCGTTTTCCCTGACCCACCGGGGCTAATTGTCCTATAGATGTCCTCGTCTTCCTCATTCGCGCTCAGAATGCCGCAGTGGTGCTCAGGGAGCTAGATCAAGAGACTATCTTCGAGTCGTTCGAAGTCTCTCCTACAGCTGTCGCTGTGATGGGGGCTACTGGGAAACTACTTTGCTCCTATCCAGGGCCGGCCATCTCGGTTCCTAATAGTATCGTACACGATGCCACATTTCGTGCCGAACTTGCCAACTTTCTCGCCCGCATGAATGAAGACGTGCTGGATGCTGCCGCTACCACCACCAAAGCTGGATCTGTTGTCATCGAAGAACGAGATACGACTCACCCCCGCTATATCACTTCCCTTCTTACCGCCATTCTCCGCGGCCTCGGAAAGGCGGCCGAAATTCCCCGAATCCGAAAGCGCATTGGCGATGACGTGCAGTGGCACAATGCTCGGCTGCCTTGGAGGCGGTCTTCATTTTGGCTTGTCATCAGGGTAGCCCTGCAGACATCCCTTGTGCGGATGCATTCTGAATGCAGCACCTACAAAACGTTCTTGCTCTTCTTCATGGCTCAATTGACAGAGCGGGCGCTAGAGAGGGATTTACCCAACGAGATATTATATTTCATGTCGGCGAAGATTAGCCGCCGTCTTGCCAAGCTGGGATCATCTGCTTCGTCGTCTGTGACGTCTGTCGTTCAGTCAGCGACTCGGGAGGTTAGAAAGAAGTTGGAGGCACGGTGGTTGAAAGTCCAGGAGGTACAGGCAGCTTCACCCGACTGGGCTCCTGAGAGTCTCGATTTCGAAAAAGACACCAATCTCTCTCTTCTCAACAGCCGAAGCCACCTATCCAGCGTGCTGTCGGGAGAAAATCTCGAATATAAACCAACCACCTTCCACCCCACCGAGACCCGCAGACGAACAAGCATCAGTGATTTCTTCGCTGGTCGCTGCTGCTACTTAGCTGAGGCCTACGAAGCTGAACCCTTTGTCGCATTGTCCGACTTCGAGTCCGCTGTTGAAAGTGGCATCGATAACTGGGTCTCTCAAGTGCATGACGCTGACTCTGCCTGTCTCGCCCTCGAAGACTCCATGTCACAGTATTCTACCGCGGCCCTCAAGCATTATTCCGAGAATCCCGACAACTCTTCCATCATGCTTCTCACCTTGCTAGAACTTTGGATCGCATTGGACAAGGTCGTGGTTGGCAAAATCCCTCTGCTCTCCGAGTATCAGCCCGAGGTCCCGGTGTCACTGCTGAATCCTATCTTGCTCCACAACGCCGAAAAATTATCACGCCTGGACCAGGCTCAGCAGTACCTGACTGAACGTCACAGTCGAGCTAATAGAGCATCGGTGTTCTCCGACGAGCTAAGCGACGAATGTTTCGCAGTCCGTTTCTTCAGCTCTTCTCCAGCCCATCAAACGCTGGAGAGTCGTATCGAGCGGGACGCGACGGCACAGAGAAATGCAAAAATGGTTGAGCTTCATCAGAAGAACCAGCGCCATGCTGCGCTTACTCGGCAAGCTCACACCCTTGGACACACCCAATGTGTTGATGCTATCGGGGACTTAACGCATCAGGCAAAAAAATGCCAGAAATGCCGCCTCGAAGCTGAGATACGAGGGCTGAAAATTAGTGTGCACGAATGGCCTCTACCCCGGAATCATTTTGGAACCAAGATCGTCGTCTTCGAGCTCGACTGTCCCCTTGCGTTTGATGTGTGGCGAACCGCCACCTTCCGTCTTCTTCTTGATGTTTGTACTCCCCCTCTGCCCGATGCCAGACTCGTTAGGCCGGAAATGACGCTCAGGAATTACAAACCTCTTGTGAGGTACTCCGTTCCTCGCTCGAACCATCGGACAACGTTGGCTTCTTCCACGAAACCATTTATCAAATCACACTATCGTACTCGACCAATCCCTGCCACTTCGGGAGACATTTGCGTAAATAACGGACTGCAATTCAAGTACTTTGACGATGTCCGTCATGGATGGGCTTCCGATGCCTTTCAACGCTGCGACGTTAGTGGATATTCCACCTTCACTCTCCCGCAAGGACCGTACCAGCATTTGCAGTACTCAGTCGCGGGGACCACTCACACCTCCAACGACGTTATATCGGACCAATATCACTGTCACAAAGACTTGACTTTGAACGAGTTCATTGCTTTTGGAAGCTTGCGGAGTGGCTCATTGCTGCAGTGGCTTAATATCGTGCGGGAGCTTCGTGCTAGAACTCTCAGCTATCGCCGAGAAGAGGTTCACCTCTTGATTCTACAGACAATATGGCAGGTTGGGCCGCTTTTGGGAAATTGTCGACCGTGGCACGAGGAGCTCAACTGCGCAGCATTTGGCAACGCGCTCCTTGACGAACTCGCCGATCTGATGGCCGGCATTGAAGCGAATTGGCTAGAGGCTCTATCCATGAAGACTATCACAGTTTTGACCAGTCGCCTCCTGACTGCGACGCAGAATGCCGAGGTCAGAAGTAGCGGTTACTCGCTCCTGCTAAAAGTCCGCGAGACAACCTTCCAGTGCTTGCAAGAGCTATCTTCCAGACTGCAAAGTGCTGACGACGTCACCCAGAACGAGTTCCAGTCGCGTGTTCGAGAGATGGCAGCAACTTGCCGAAGCACATACTGCTTAGAAGCAAATCCCGTCGATATTCTTCTTCAGTCCACCGAGGACGTGGAGATTCTTGTTTACTGTAGCATCATGGTTTACGACCACACTCCTCCGGACGTCGGCACCCTTTCTACCAGTTCAAGAGTGGCATTAGATCAAGACCGGCGCCTATCGCATTCGTTGGAACACTTTTTACGCCAGCGTATAGGCGAATGCCCAGAGGGGCTCGATCGTGCAATCACGAGAGTTTGGCCCGCCTACCGCGTGGGATCTCCGTGGAGAGCTTTGGACGGCTCGAACTGCCGATGGCTCACTTCTCGGACGGCGGCACAAACCAACCAGCAATCACAGATGGTGCATTACAATCTCCTTGATGGTCGTTTGCTCATCGACGGGAGACCTTTGGGCAGGTTGCCGTTGGGTATCGTCCGGCATCCAACGTACTCCTTGGTATTTGGCAGCGTAGGTACACCTAGTTCACCTCGAGAACGTGTCTGAGGCGTTCCCCTTCATACAGCAAGTTCTTGACGTTGTTCCTGGTGACATGGCTGGGATGGATTTTGCGACGAAAAGTTACATATGCGGGTTTCAGGTAAGAATCACCCGCGCCTATCCCCTGATTGAAGCCTTACGTTCGATAGGTCTACCTTAATTTGCGAAACGATGGGTGCCTTCAAATTCGTGCAAAACATTGTGCAACATCCCAAGTTCTCGAACTTATCCCAGCGCAGGAGTTCGCTGGCGACTTGCCACAGCTCTTAATCGAAGATCATACCCACTGGCTAGATCTGACAACGGGCGAGCTTGAAATACGCCCCGTTGCACGCCTCTGGGAACAATTAGACGAGAACTGGCGGATCTGTTTTTCGGCAAGGGGCCCATCAAAGATGCGACGGAACGGGTCCACGTACATGCTGGATGTCCGTAGTCGCACGTGGGAGATGATCTCTGCAAGATTGGGTTGTATTGAACCCCCCCAGTATCTTCTCATCACCTGGAACTCAGGCAATGCGGATCCATCATTGTCGATCGATTTACCTCGTTTTCGTCTCTCCTTTTTTGTTGACAGCGAAGGCGAACTGCAGTCTGGCAACATCTGTGATATGGTTGTTGACGTCAACCAGTCTTCGGGTACAATGTTTGGCCTTGCCAGTCAGCTTGTCCTCCGTCCCAAGGCCGTCTACGCCGAAGAGTTTCGTCATAGATGTGTCATCATCCCTATGGGCTCATTGACTTTCAAAACCGAGGGTCACCATATCTGCGTCTCCGTCATCGCATCCAACAGCGGCCAGAGGACATTCCAACTCTATGACATTGACACTGAGCTGGGTTATTTGCATGGCAATGCCAGTTTGACGAGCAAGCTCTATAAAACCTATCTTCACGCAGTCACTAGCTCCTGCTTACCCGATCCTTTGACTGGATGCACCGGGACGGAAGAGGCGTTGAACTGTCTGCGATCGGCTGAGTGCAGATCATTTATGTTCCTCACTCCAGGCGATGCAGAGCTTTTGCATCAAATCGACATGCTGACGCCAAAACGGACATTCTATCCTGCTCACCTCAAAAAGATGCAAAATGTGGAATGGTCATGTCTAACATCTACTACTCAGCATGTCTCATTTCACGGAGCCACAAAGATGATTCAAGAGTATTCGGAAGAACTGCAATCTTTCCGCGACCAGTCATCACCAGCCACTCTGCCTATGTCCACATCTACCCCTTGTCGCAACTACCACCTCTTAGAGCGAGCTTCCGTGCGCAGTGCAGCCGTCTATCCGTCGGAATGTATGGGCGATCTGCCATGTAGAAATCGTGACGAGGAGTACAAATCCAGGGACATCACCGATACCGACAGCCGTACGCGAAATATACAAGTTTCTGAAGTTGCTGATCTTGTTCGGCGATGGCCGTCCACCCTTAAGACGACCCCCTCGCTGTTGGACAGGTTGGTCTCATGGCAACACCTCGAAGGCGTCGGACAAGAGGTATCGCTTCGGTACAGCCAAGACTGGCTTCAACCACCCTTACCAAAGACCTGGATCTCTGTATACGAATTGTGCCGCAGAAGTAGCAAGGCGCAGATTCGCTACAAGCTTGCATTTACTCTCTCCGCCATGGTCTATGGCTCTCCGAGCAGTGTTGACCTCGCTTCCACTATAGTAGCGTTTGCAACAAAATCCCAGTTCCGCAACAAAACTCCGCCGTCTTACCCCTCATATAATCTACTGGATGGGTTTCAGCCCTCAGAGAAGAGCCTCCGTGGCATTTTCTCAGCTTGCACTTGCGCGTTTCAGGATAGCCCTGACGCTAGAATGGAGGCTCATGCCGGAGAGGGTTCAAAGGCTTTGCGCCGCCGTCGTCTCTTGGCTTTTCAGACACGGAGTAAAGCAGATGAGGACAACACGGTCACACATCTTCTTGCCCATTGGCCATCCAGTAACCCTGGCCAACTTCCGAATCTCGATCCTTCCCGATACAATGTCTCACAGCTTTTATCCCAAGCAAAGGGGCTGTTCGCAAGCTGTTTTCGTAATCTACTCCTAAAGCGGCATCTCGCAGAGGTCCAGAAATTTCTTGACGGATCTCATCATTACAATATGGCCTCGAGCAGCGATCTTGCTTACGTCTTCTCGCCCTCCCGAGGCACAGCCGCTTCCCGTCTGGCATCTGTCTCGCTAGATCAACTTTTCGGTAGACCCGCTCCCGAATTGATTCCAGCAAAAGAACCTTTGAGCATGCCCGTGCGCCCGAAAAGCTGCGGACATTTCGCCAGCTCGGCCGGATTACAAGACCTTATATCGGAGTTCCAGGCAAGCCCCAGCAGTCGCTTTCACAGCCTCTACGGAACGGATTTTGACCGCAGTAGGGAGTGTCTCGAAAGGGAAGCATTATCAGCATTACCAGACGAGATTACCTGCACCAGGGAATCTCTGGTGACCTACTATTCGCACTGTCGGGGGCGGTTCTTCAACGTGTTGGACGTGATACGCCAGAGACTCTCGTACTCGACTCCAGTGGAAGAGGCAGTTTTTAACTCCGGCCAGTGGCCTCACATTTCAGCTCGGGTTCTCTTGCGCCAGCTAGCATCCACGTCGCCCACAGCCTTGACAAAAAGATGGAAGAAGACCCTGGTATGCTTTGCCGAAGCAGCTGTACAACTCCAGCGCGCTCGGCGCTTACTTTCCCTCGCCATTAGGAACAATGTAGATGAATTTTACAAAGAGCTACAGAATACGGGGTGCGAGGGATGGGACGCAGAAATGTACCCCGACTGGCTGTTGATCCAGGTATTCAGACAAGCCACTGGCAGCAGTTATAGTATAGCTAATAATGATCAACAGGTGGAGAGCAATTTTCTCGTCCGGCGCGTTCAAGCTGACGTCGCTCTTCAAATGATGTCTCCGACCTCGGGGGCAAATACTACTCTTCAGCTCAACATGGGGGAGGGAAAATCTTCCGTCATTGTGCCAATTGCCTCATCTGCGCTGGCGGACGGCAAAAAACTCGTCCGGGTCGTGGTGTTGAAACCGCTGGTCGCTCAGATGTTTCAGCTACTTGTTGAACGCCTTGGTGGTCTCTCCAACAGACGTATATTCTACTTGCCATTTTCCCGTTCTACCTCCTTTGGTAAACCCCAGGTACAGCTCATACAACGCCTTATGGAAGAGTGCATGCGCGTTCGCGGAATACTGGTCGTGCAGCCGGACCACGTTCTCTCGTACAAACTCATGGCTATCCACCAGCAAGTCTGTGCTGCACCAGCTATTGCAGCACAGATGCTAGAGTCTCAGCGGTGGTTGGATCTACACACCCGCGATATTCTCGACGAAAGTGACGAAATCCTCCACGTTCGTTATCAACTTGTCTACACAGTTGGTCTTCAGAGGCACCTGGAAGGTCACCCAGATCGTTGGACAACCACGTGCCAGCTGCTATCATTGGCAAGTACGCTCGCTCTCGGCCTGCATCAGCGCAGGGATCTTTCCCTTGCAATAGAAGTTGAAGGAGGGTCGAGCGAGACATTCCCCCACGTCCGCCTTCATCGCCACGATGTGGGGTTAGTTCTAGTCCGGGAGATCGCGAAGTGTATCCTGGCCGGCCGCCTTCCGAACTATAGCTTTGACCAAGCGCCATCCCATGTCCGACGAGCCATATTCAATTTCATTTCGGAAAAGGGGGTCGAAATCCAGGACAGCGAATCAGTGAAACAGTTTTGTGAGGGAAGTGAACTCTGGAACGGCCTTCTCCTCCTCCGAGGACTTTTGGCCTGCGGAATCCTGGTATATGCGCTGAAGGAACGGCGCTGGCGGGTGGACTATGGTCTTGACCCTCGTCGGACGATGCTCGCTGTTCCATACCGCGCGAAGGATGTTCCCTCACCGAGGGCCGAATTCGGACATCCGGATGTTGCAGTTTGCCTCACATGCCTTTCTTACTACTACGGAGGGCTGTCTGAGGCGCAGCTGATCACTTCTTTTCAGCTCCTGCTGAAGGTGGACAATGCAGAGCTGGAGTATGAGAGCTGGGTTCGCCTCCATCGACGCGACTCAATACCCGAGGTCCTCAGACGATTGAGTGGGATCAACGTAGAGTCTGTGGAACAGCGAACGAAGCATCTTATCCCACTCTTCCAACACAATCAAGCTGTTATCAACTTCTTCTTGTCGCAGGTTGTCTTCCCAAAGGAAGCCAAGGAATTCCCCCAGAAGCTTACTTGCTCGGGATGGGACCTCGCCGCACAAAAGCATCATTTTATCACGGGCTTCAGTGGGACTAACGACAACCGGTACCTACTTCCAACGTCCATCACCCAGCACGACCCCGAGCATCAACTGAGCACCAACGCCAGAGTCCTCGCCTATTTATTGCAGCCAGAGAATCGTCACTATTGCTGCGCCGCGAACCCTAGTGGAGAGCGTCCGTCTGCCAACCAATTTCTGGGAATCCTTGTCGCCCAGGAACCAGAAATTCAAGTGCTGCTGGACGTTGGGGCACAAATGTTAGAGCTACGGAACAAGGAGTTGGTAGCCCGCTGGCTCGAGCTAAAACCTAATACCCAGGCTGCGATATATTTCAACGAAAACGATGAGCTCACGGTGCTCAGTCGGGACGGCAACGTCGAGCTGCTCGTCTCCTCGCAGTTTGCTCAACGACCAGAACAGTGTGTGTTATATCTAGATGACGCGCACACCAGAGGCACAGACGTGAAGCTACCTAGGGGCTTTCGTGCCGCCGTTACTCTTGGCCCTAAAGTCACGAAAGATCGGCTCATTCAAGGTCAGTATATCGCGTTATTCTATTCGGGGTAGGGCAGTTAATCTCGATAATAGGGTGTATGCGTATGCGGAAGCTGGGTAATGGTCATTCTGTGATGTTTTTCGCCCCTTTGGAGGTTGATAGAGGAATTCGACGCGCGGCGCTGAAGAACGATACGGAAGAAGTCGAAGTACTGGATATCCTACGTTGGACTATGCTCGAAACTTGCACGGACATCCAGCACCGCGTCTCGCAGTGGGCTCAGCAGGGAGTGGATCATCGAGCCCGTCACGAAGCCTGGTCCAGCTTTTCTTCTAAGAACGCAAGCATTGATACGCTCGAGTCTTCATGGCTTCAAAACGAGGCTCGCTCGTTGGAGGAGATGTACGGACCCGATCGCCCTCGAAACCATATCTCCTTGGAGATTCCAGAAATCAGAGACAGATGTCTGCAGCTCGGAGTGGCTTCTCTGTCGGAGACTCGAATGGATGAGGAACAAGAGAGGGAGGTTGTTCATGAAATAGAGCGAGAGCGCCAGGTGCAACGGCCGCGTCAGGTACCGGCCGCACTCCATCAGAATCATTCCGATGTAGCAAACTTCATCTCCAGTGGTCGCATTCCCTGTGCCTCGACAGCATTTTTTCCAGCATTTGACACTCTAGCTCGTACTACTGCTGCATTCCCAGAAAGTCATGCATGGTCATCGAATCTGCTTGTCACAAGGGATTTTGCAAGCACCGTACAAGCTGCCTCATATGCGATGCTTGACGATTATCTGCGTCCCGCCCAATGGATCCTGTCGAGCGCCACATCCGCCAACCTGGTTTTTATCAGCCCGCACGAGGCAAACTGCTATTTGCCGAATATCCGTACGAGTGCGAAGGTCCACCTGCATATGTATACTCCTCGAATCAGTCAGGCGATGCGCGCGTGCGACGATCTGCGCCTGTACTGCATTCCACCTCTACCGGAGGAATGGACTTTCGCTGGCTTCGACTTGCTGATCCCTCAGCTCGATCTATTCGCTGGCCAGCTCTATCTGCAAACCCGTCAGGATTATCTGCAACTTTGCGGGTTCCTGGGGGTGTTTGCGGGGGATCCTGAACTGAAAGACAAAGTGGTGACGCAAAGCGACGGGTTCATCAAACCAGAACACCGCGTCGTCATTTCAAACCTACCTCAATTGCGAGATAGACCGGCATCGCCATTCCAGAAGAGCCCACTATCTTCATTAAACACGTTAATTAGCATCCGTAGAAAAGGTATGGCCTACTTGCCGACACATTTGGGGAAGCTTCTGCACGGGAGACTGCTGACCGAGGGGGATTTTGAGTATTAAGACACGACGCTCCAGTCGTGGAGCGATCTTGTGAGCCTCCGTTCATCATGATCAACCACCACTACTTTATAACTCATTGCGACTTTCCACAGGTTTGAATTGTGTGTTGCCCTTGTGTTATATCATACAGTGCGTTGCAATGTAAAATGATGTTCCCATTGTCTGTGAACCTTGTGTGTACGAATATGGAGGAATACTACATACTTGAACTCCAGACGGCTGGGTTCACTTGAAACGAAGTAAGTGCGAGTCCGACTCGGAAATAATAATTCGTAAGGACCTTGAGGTTGAATGAGATGAGTTCGCATGCCAGAGAGTCGCGCTTTCAACCAAAGTCATCCGACCGCGAGACACTACACTACAGCCTCAGCTCTACGCCACCAAACTGTGCTCAAGCCTCGCATTCAACTCCAACACTCCTCGATTAACCTCCCTCCCCTCTCCATAGCAGCGACATATTCGACTGCCTCCCCTCTTGACTTACCACCAAACTTTTCTACTGCGTCCTCCACAGCCGCCCGCACCGCTGCGGGCATCTTGTTGGAGGACCTGACTCAGGGAAAGCTTCGTCAAGAATCAATGCTAAGAAACTGTCAAAGAAAAGACGCACCCGGAGATGATAAGCCAGCCTTGCATTTCTCCCAAAAGTCTCCAAACTTCTTTTGCGTCTTGCTGCAGAAGGTCCTGCACGTATGTTCGTTTGATACCTTCTGGCCCGTCCCGCGAATGTGCAACACGATATGTGAGCTTCCCTTGCTTCGCATACGAAGCCCATTCGGCAGCATAGTGTTCGTCCTTTGATACGGACCGACACCCGAAGTACAGGACGGTTTCTTGGGACCAAGATGAACATTGGCGACGATATGCCGGAATACGCTCACCTTTTGATCCCGCACCAACGCGCTCTTCCACAATAGCACGCATGGGCGCAACGCCAGTCCCAGGGCCCACACAGATAATTGGGGTAGCAAGCTCTCTCGGTAAGGTAATGAACCCCTTCCGAGTGCCGATTCGAAGTGTATCACCTACAAGAACGTTAATTCCAGTGTATAAAGTATAAGGGAAATAAGCACGTACCAGACTTCAAACTGGCCAGGAAGGATGTACACACACCCTTTCGCGGAATCTTGAGTTTCGTCCTGTATCGCACAATCGCTACACAAAGGTGGATTTCACGCGGATGACACTGGTGAGTTGTTTAACGTTTGAGCGGAGGGTGCAACCTTATGGACCACACCTTGACTGAGCTAGCAATCGAAAACTGCCGGGGTCGTAGTACAGGAAAGAGGTCGAAAACATACTCTATTGGTATTCGGGCCGACCGGAACTCGGTCATTACTTCGCGGATGGTGCGTCTTACACGCTGACAATAGTCATATAGTTCATCCTGAAACATAGATTAACTCGAACTCTTCACTTGGAAAGCGATCGACATACCGCGCCTTCTATGGATACAAAATCGTCGAGCTTTTCACGCTCTAGTTCGTCTGTGGTAAAATGGCGAAGAAGCCGAAAGAAGGAGCGGCGAGGCACCGCGCTGAAATCAAGATAGCGGGTAAATAGCGCTCTAAGAGATGTGATTCGGGGTATATGATCCGGAAAAGTCTGGTCTAGGAGACTTCAATGAAGTCCACGGGGAGCGACACCTAGACTTACCAGACATGGTATGTTCAATGGAGAATAGATCGTCGGCAATATTGGCCCAGCCCATGGTGATAAGGAAAGAATCCACCTCTGGCCCCTCTGCTACAGGGTGGATGACTGCCACATCGCCGGGCTCATACCTAACGGTAATCAGCAAAGAATTTAGGCATATTAAAGGATATCCCACAATATGTCATTATCAAACACGAACTCCAAATGTCTCACGTCCTGAAACCAATCTTCTGCCGTTATGCGTCGATTGCACTTGACAGTAGCCTTGTGGTAGCTGCGATCGAGGTCAAGGGGGATAGGTCCACTGGATGATGCCCCATGGAGGTTATAGCTGACCGATATCCGTGGGGGATGCTTAATTGTGGGCGAGATTCGGAGTAGGTTTGAAGGCAGAGGATGCAGAGCAAGTAGTGTGTCCTGTAAACTGTCGATCCAAGGATCGAGGGCACCGTCAATACTTCCAGATAGACAGTTCAGTATAGAGACACATGAATATCACTTGAAGCCCACCCAAGCTGATGCTGTTCGTCACCTTCCCCTCGCTCGCATATTTCCCTGCCTCCGAGGCTTTGCATCCGGCGGGAGAGCTTCTTGGCCGGCCAACAGAACTTTTCATACGAAGTATCTCCGAGACCAAAAACGCAAAAGTCCAAATCCTCAAATAGGTCCTCCGGGAGGTCAGACCGCAGTAGCATCGTCCAGAGAGAAGTCATCGCGCGGGGTTCCGCTCCTGAGCCGGTAGTGGCGACGACGAAGATAACAAGATGCTCTGAAATAAGCTCTGACTACACAAAACCTCGATTTCAGACCGAAGGGGCGCTGAGTATACGACAGTTAAGCTTACTGGAGGGTATGCGTCCATGCTAGTCACACGACACTGGAAATGAACCCGTCTGCATTCTCTCGCGATGCGGTCGGCGGTCTCTTGCGCTGTTCCAGTTTCTGTAGCATAAAGTACGAGAAGCGTTCTTGAGTCTTGGAGCTCATCATGGTTGTGAACAGGAGCAAAGGACATCGTGGTTTACATCGTGGTGGTTTCGGGAACGAAGAACGAATTATCAGATTACATTCTCGGACTCTTCGTGTGAACCGCCCGAACACGATGTCCGAAACCGCTCCGAAGCGCATTTCAAGAGCAAGGAAGCACCACCCGAAGTACCCTATCGAGAAAACAATTTCGTTTGGCGTTCCGCGTCTATGTACATGAATAGCGTCAAGTCATGCGTCTACTTCAGCACGAGGGTAGTCATTATATGTCCTAAGTCCCAAAAATTCTATGCGTCCATCAAGCCGGGATAGTTCCAGTCAGCCTGAAGTCCCTACTACTCGCTCCAATAGAGAATGAAATGGTCCCTTCTGGTTTAGCCCACCCTTGGCGGACGACATCCCAGACGGACAGATCATAACGAGACAGCGTGATCGACACGGGTGCGGTTTGCCCTGGGGCTACCTCAACGTTCGTGAACCCCTTAAGGACCGAGGGAGGCTCTCCAACGGAAGCGTCGTGATGCAGGTACAACTGCGGGATCTGAAACATGAATGTTAATTAGTGGACAAAACAAAGCTGGGTGTGTAACATACCTCTCCCCCATAGACTGAGCCGGTGTTCTTAACATTGAATGTCACTTGATACGCGGGCATGTGAAGCCTGTTCGCAAGTTCGCAAAGCTTATTTGTCACAGCGACCAGCGTAGAATATGTGGGAACTTACCAGAGGGCAGTGGTAGATCCTTCGGCGATCGGCGTAGCACCTCCGTTTGCCCAATTGTCGATCAGGCTGGTTTGGGCGTAGTCTGCTGGATATACCTCGGTAACAGCGAGATTCGAATACTCGAATGTTGTGTAACTCAAGCCGAAGCCGAACTCGTAACGAGGAGTGATGTTCATCTATGGGGGACATTCTGTCAGTCAGGGGCCTTCTACATAGACGTGATTTATGCGCTCACGTAATCGAACCAGCGATAGTCGATGTAGAGACTACACATATAATGTCAGCACTATTCTCCAAGCCAAGTGGGCACTTACCCCTCAGTGTAGTTGATGGACAAGATATCAGCCGCAGTGCCACCCAGAACGAGTTGGGCGGGGTAGTCCATGGGGCTCTTGGCAATAGTGTACGGAAGTCTTCCTGAAGGGTTCCAGTTTCCGTAAAGGATGTCCATGACCGCGTTTCCTGCTTCGTTACCACCAAGATTAGCCCACACGATCTGTATACATGCACGGATTAGTACATTTCTGTGATTATATGATGAAGGCCCGGAACTTACGGCCGTGACATTGGGGTGTTCAACCCAGGGTTCCAAAATCAGTGGACCAACGCTGTTGGTCACGACGATGGTGTTGTTGTTTTGAGCAGCGACAGCAAGGATGAGTTCATCTCCCTGATGCCATGCGGTCAAGTTCTGTCGATCACCTGCGTTACCGTCAACGGTAATGTAGCCCTATCCAATGATCATCAATCAGGCTTGGTAGGTATGAACAGAGGTTACATACTTCGCCGGAATCTGAATTGACGAAAACAATGGCTACCTCCATCCCGATGACATCGTTGCCAGCTGCGTCTAGGTTCCAGTCGTCGAAGTTCCAGAACACACTGGTCTGGTCGAGGCGGGCGCGTTGTTGGATAGCTTCGTACGGCTGCGTAAATAATAATGAGAAAATATCCACCATATCTGGCCGAATACTTACCGAGATGAGGTAGGTGAAGTTGTCAGTCCTGTCACAGACACGTCATGAGGCTTCGCTGCTCATAATACGCAAAGGGGGAAAGCATACCCAGATCCCCACCCCATGGCCAAGATACCGCTGGGGTCTCCACCCTGATCGGTATATTCGTTGGGGCCCGAAGTGGGGGGAGCCGCATCGCTTCCGACCAGAACAATGCTCTTGGGCTTGTCCAAGGGTAGCACACCGCGCTCATTCTTCAGCAAGACAGTTCCCGCAGCGCCGATTTCCCTAACGATCTCGTAATGGTTGCTCTGAACGTTCACTTCCGAGTTAATTGGGTCGTAGGGGTTGAAGGAGTTGAGCGTGACGTTCGGATAGTTCTCGTCCTGGTGCATGTAGTACCATGCAGCGACGATGCGAGTGGCCATGTCGTCAAGACGCTCCATAGAGATGGTGTCGTTCATCACGAATGCGGTCAAGTTCCCCCCAAAGTAAGAGGTACCAGAGCCGAATGTGATGTCACCGGGCATGGTCATCTTGATGTCCGCAAGGTCAGAAAGGAGGTAAGCATATCAAGGAGGGAAAACGTACGTCCAATCCCGCAACAGCGGAGAGAGTGGCCATAGTAGCCGACCAGTCAGACTGGATGTCTGGAAAGCCACATGAGACACGAACTATGACGCAATAAGAAGCCACTCACAGCCTTGGAAGCCAAATTCACGCTTCATCAGGTCATTAAGCGTTTTGTTGTTGTTGCAAGCGTAAGTGTCGTTGATCAAATCTGCAAGATCGTGATCATGAACAAGTTCATACAGTGCACAAATTGAAAAGCTTACTGTAACTGCACATGACAGATGAGACACCGGCCATGACAGCACGCATGAAGGGCTGTGCATAAATTTCGTGCTCAGTTCGGTCGTCAACGTTGGATGAATACTGAGTGCGTTTCCATTCCTGCTCGCTTTAGGCTGTGAATCAGAAACGACCCTCGCGAACCAAAAAACAATGGCCCAACTTGTTAATGTAATGTTTTGCGGTGGCTTGTACACCACCAGATTGCATGCCCAGAATTGTTTCGTAGGCAGCTTCTCCAGATAGATACGGATCAGCGCCGAAACCTTCCCAGTTTCGCCCACCCTGGGCAACACGTCCCATGTTCATCATCGGCCCAAGCGCAACATTGACCCCCTTCCCTCTGTTTTCCTCGCCAATAGCAACGCCACGAGCCCGAATCAAGGCGCGGTTCCACCTTTAATGGCAGTATTAGAAGAGCAGAAGCAAAACATGCAACTTGATGGCTTACGTAGATGCAGCAGTAATACCGGCAGGGAAAGAGGTAACAAGATCGGTGTCACGGACACCAAGAGGCGAGTCCTGGAAATTTCCTAAGATGAAGCCGACAATGCGATGGGGAACTACACACCTGAAGACACAGACCGGGATAGTCTTCAATTGGAGGGGTGTTGCCAACGCACACACCTCCTTCCCAGAAAACGCCTGTGCTGACGTTCACCTTTTGCTCGATAGTCCAGCCCGAGATCTAAATGCAGATTGTAGTCACAGAATCGAATTAGTATCATATTATTTCAGGAAAGTGGACGGGGCTACGGGAAGAAAACCCGATCAAGAGAACACAAGCCTCGTAGTCCGAATAAACATAAGAAGAACTTCCATCTATTGATCCAATGATCATTGCCTCCGAAACCCAAGTGACGCAAATCGCCTCGTTCAAAACAGGCATGTGAGTACGAACCATTGCTTTTGCCTTCGTGTAAGCTGCCGCCCATGCCGGAGCAAAGTCTGGCACGACCATTGGGTCAGGACTGACCGGTGGAGGATACAGTGGATCAGTTGCAGGAAACACTGGCGGGTCAGGAGCAAGAGACGGAGTCGGGTAAGGGCTGAAGGTGTACTCTGAGATCGGTAGAGTCAGAGGACCAGTCTCGGTAGCCAGGTACGATGTCGCAGAGTACGACGAAGTAGATGCCGAGGAAGCAGAACTCGAGGTAGCGCTCGAAGTCGCACTCGAGCTGGCTGCACTACTTGTGACAGGGGTGCTACTCGCACTTGACGAGACTGTCGCGGACGCGGAACTCGATGACCCAGCGACCACATAGGGTCCTAGGAGCAGCAGCGAAAGCAGTCTGCGAGCCATGATTTCCTGGGTACGGAAAGGACTCGATGGGACTCTCTAAACCGAACATGCTGCAAGGTTATAAGTGGTTTTTGGGGACGCCAGCTGTGAGCATAAAAATAAGAATTTCATTCAAATTTGGATCGAATGTGCGATCAATTATTTAGTCAAGCTCCCAAATCAGGAAATTAACTCCATTTTACCGTCTCCTGCGGACATGGATCTCAGCAATTCAAAGCAAATCTCAGCCAAATTTCTTGCAATGCGGTTTCTTCCAGACCACGGTATTGACTCGCCGAGGGGCCAAAGAGCGCCCGGTGCAGACCGTTTGAAGGTCTGCTCCTCCTCTCATTCACCACCTTGAGCAGCTGATTCACGATTTCTTCCAGTGGCCCAGATCTATATATAATGGCTTCCTCTCGTAACATGAGAGAAAGAGAGGCCATTGCGCAACACATGACTCTGGTCAACCGGGCTGTATTCCGTATGTTCGTTTCGTCATCGTGGCCTGCTGATCCATCGTCCGTTTATTTTCCTACGACCGGTGGGAAGTGCCAGCCACGATGAACCACCCCGTGCGGACGAGGGTGGGCGGCATATGTGGAGCCCCAGTGTGCATATTCTCCAAATAGCTAGTTCACCGATCGCATATTTACCGTCATCCAATCACCCGCGTACTTTTCGTCTCTGGACATGATGTTGTATGGCGGAGGAGCCGCCCATGAGGTTTACCAGCGTCTTCTCGTCTTTTATCCGGGTGCACGACCGGCGGAACCAACTCAGGGAAATATATTGACCAGAAGTTAGAATTTTTCACCTCACTCGGGCCTGCTCCGCATGCACAATGTCATGGGATACTTTTGTGGACACGACTCGCACCATTCGTACCATTTCTAATGTCTTCGTCCGTTCCGACTCTCCGCTCGTATACCACCTGTGAATATGGGTTTAAGGGTGTTATTGTCGTTCCCAGGCAATTGGATGGCTCTCCTTGTTGTCAACCCCCCGCCGCACAAACTCAGGCGATCTGATCATTCGACTCTTCATACAGGGCTTCTTTCCTGAATTCGGACTATCAACCTCGAGTTTCCCGGATCGGTTTGCGCGTCCGACCGACTGTCGATTTTCGTCTTATCTGACAAGCTCACTATGGGACAATCCTGGACTCCTGCAATGGCGGTTCGGGCGAGTATCATTCAAAGTATGGACTGCAAGCTTTAAAGCATCTCCAGAACAACCCCATTCCAGGATGCCGCCTCATCGCCACCGCAAGGAGTGCCACTTTGCCGCGTTGAAGTCGACATGCTGCCTTTCTAAAATTAGGTGGTAATCATGGAACTTGGTACAATAGAGATGTGCTGGCATTTGCATCAGCTTCGCATAAACATGACCTGCATCATGGCGGTAAGTTGGAGCACGGGACACTTGGTGACAACCTGTTATAATGTGGCCACTGCCTGTGCATTTCTAACTGACCCCGTTTGTCAGTATGAAGTCGAATAGGCTTTGGTTGCTGCTCCTTTTGCTGCCCTTCGTGGCAGGACAGTCGGGCAGCAATTCTACATCTACAACGTCGACCAGTGTTGCCTCTTCTACGTCAAACACGCCAACATCAAGTACGGCCACGTCGAGCACGGCCACGTCGAGCACTCTTACATCGAGCACGCTCGTGACGACCTCGTCTGCGACAACATCCGGTTCGGCGTCCACCGCGACCTCATGGCCCGCTACTGAGACAGGACCTTTGACCCTCCCCATATCCGAATATACTTTCAGTCCATGGCCTACGCCTTCACTTGCTCCAGATCCACCTGTCTTCCCAGCTACAGATCCCTTGTATCCACCACCAGTCAGCGCCGACCCTCAAATTGTCCCTGACTTTGGGCCAGCATGGGCTGCTGCACGTGCCAAGGCTCAGGCAATGGTCAGTCCACGTCGTTGTTTCTCTCAATCGTGGAGTCTCTTTCCACCTGTCTGTGGTCAAGAGGCACTCTGAGTCGTATCAACCAGCTTCCGACACCGACAGCTCACACAGCTTATTTTTTCCACATAGATTGCCAATTTCACAGTTTGGGACAAGGTCAACATTACCACCGGTATCAATGGGCGCTGTGTCGGCAACATTGGCGCAGTTGGCCCTTTCCCGGGTCTTTGCTTGGAAGTCAGACAATATTCTCTTTCAAATATTGTCAATCGAGCTGAGCATGGGTATAAATGTAGGACTCACCCCTCGGCGTTCGCGAGACCGACTTCGTCACTGCGTTCCCTGCCGGAATCACCACGGCGTCTACGTATGTCCTACTCCTGAAACCAAACTAAAGCTCATGATTCGCATCTTCAGCTGGAATCGCGCCTTGATGCGCACACGGGGCCTCTATATGGGCCAGGAATTTAAGGGCAAAGGCGCAAACATTGCACTAGGCCCGATGATGAACATGGGACGTGTCCCACAAGGAGGCCGGAATTGGGAGGGATTCGGCGCCGACCCATATCTCTCAGGTGAGACTGCACATGAGACCGTGTTGGGTATGCAGGCCGGAGGTGTCCAAGCAACCGCAAAACATTATATCAACAAGTTAAGGTCTCGGTTACAATGATGAAGGATCATTGCTAACAATCGTCACAGCGAGCAGGAGTGGAAGCGCACCATGGAGTCTTCCAACGTCGACGATAGGACCGAACATGAGATATACGCCCAACCCTTCATGCGTGCTGTCATGGGTGGCGTCTCGTCTGTGATGTGCAGCTATAGTGAGTTTGTTGACCTCGGTGCCCTTCGAGTGGACTCATCTACTTCGTAGATTTGATCAACGACACATATGCTTGCAACAATAACAAGACTCTCAATGACATGATGAAACGCGAGATTGGCTTCCAAGGGTGTATGTATACTTAGTGCGACAATCATTCGTAATCCTGACTCCTAGCAAACTGGTGCACAGTTATCCAATCCGATTGGGGTGCCACAATGGCCACCCTTTCTGCTGCAGTCGGACTTGATGTGAGTACTAGCACTCGAAAACACCATGCGAGTGTTGAACATGTCCCGCGTGCAGGTGACAATGCCCGGAGGCGACGATTCCTACTTCGGCGAAGACCTCGTTGCGTTCGTGATGAACGACACTATCTCAATGGAGCGTCTCGATGACATGGCTACTCGTGTTGTCACCTCGTGGTATTTCATGCATCAAGACGAAAACTATCCCCCCCTCAGCTTCAACACAAATGACCCCCTCGATCCTGCGACGAATTTCCACGTCAACGTGCAGAGCGACCACTATAAGGTGGTCAGAGAGATCGGAGCCGCGGGAACTGTTTTACTCAAGAATGAGCGTGGAGTGCTGCCTCTAGATAAGCCGAAGACTCTTGTGATGGTGGGAAGCGATGCGGGGCCACCAACTTCAGGACCGAATGAGTATGTCGATCAGGGTGGCGATCCCAGCGGTATCCTGGCCATGGGCTGGGGTTCTGGGTGTGTATTTTTCCTTGCTGCCCCGTCCTGATTCGCTGACGTCTTCTTTAGAACAGACAACTTCACGTATCTCATTTCTGTGAGTATGGGCTCTCTTCGCCGGCACGGATGTCTCATATCGTCACTAGCCATACGAAGCCATACAAGCGAGGGCTAGAGAGGATCAAACTAGTGTATTCTGGAATTTCAACGACTGGGACCTCGACGCAGCTGGAAACGATGTTATAGGAATGGAGGTGGCCATCGTCTTCGTCAACTCGGATTCCGGCGAAGTATGTATATTTCTTTGTACCTTCCAAGTCTCACTAACGATTGTCGAACAGGGGTACATAACTGTGGATGGAAATGCAGGCGACCGACAGAATCTGACGGCATGGCACCAGGGAGACGATCTGATTCTGGCTGTTGCGGCTCAAAACAACAACACTATCGTCGTGACTAACAGCGTTGGCCCGCTGATCATCGAACCCTGGGTTGAGCACCCCAATGTTACCGCCGTCAGTCCCCCCGACGTCCCTGTCAAGATATTCTACGAGCTCACATATTTTGTACCCAGGTTGTTTGGGCTTCACTTGGTGGAAATGAAGCAGGTAACGCTATCATGGACATCTTGTATGGCAACTGGAACCCGTCCGGAAAACTTCCGTATACCATCGCGAAGAGTCAGATGGACTACCCCGCCCCACTCGTGCTTGGGGGAACGGCTACTGACATTCTGTCTATTAACTACACCGAAGGGTAAGGTTCTCTTGGTGGCAGAGAACAGGGTCGGATAAACTGACTTACTTTCTTTAGCCTCATGATCGACTATCGCTGGTTCGACGCGGTACGCGTTGCTGCCTATTCTTTCACTTTTACCAAATTCTAATCTACCTCCTTAGATGAACATCACCCCTCGCTACGAATTTGGTTTCGGTCTCAGTTACACAACCTTTGAGTTCTCGGACCTCAGTATAACGAAAGTGTCTCCTCTGGATTACGCCGAGACTGACTTAATCAACAACTGGGAAGATGGAGGGGCATCCCCGATTGCTGAGGGATCTTCGACAGCCCTCTGGTGCGTACCGTGGGGTTTTAAGGCACTATTTCAGGGACTAATCAGGTATCATAACAGGCTCCACATGCCTGCTTACCAGGTTACATTCAATGTCAAGAACACTGGCTCCGTCTACGGCGGAGAGGTGTGCCAGTCTCAATTCTTTCCATCTGTGGTCAACACTGATCACGGCTCCCGCAGATTCCACAGCTATACCTCCACCACCCGGCCTCGGCGATGGAGCCTCCTTCGATCTTGAAGGGATTCACAAACATCGAATTATCACCTGGTGAAACGCAGAAGTCCTCGATCACGCTCTCGCGGTATGATGTGTCTATCTGGGACGTCGTCAGGCAGGGATGGGCGAGGCCGAACGGGACGATTGCGTTCTCTGTTGGAGCTAGCAGCAGGGACTTCAGGCTCAATGGAACGATCCCAGAGTCTGCATGAGTGGAACTTTAACATTAAAAAACACTTCTTTCACATACTGGCCTGCAAATTTGAACACCACTATGATTCCCATACGCCCGTTCGGAGGCTCGCCAATATCAGTTTCTATTGTCAGAGTTACCAGAGATCACGTGGCCTCGCCGCCGCTCAGGCTAGCTCCATCACACCCAAAAGAAGGAAAAGGTTCCATTCCGCCGGAATTCCCCTCTTGTCTTCACTCCAACAGTGAGCATTACAAAAATTTGACAACTTCCGACTGAATCCAACAATCAGTAACACTGAAGCTTGGACGTAGTCTCGAGTCTTCTCCAATAATTCGTCGTTCATCACACCCTCCTCGACTCCGAGATGGACGCACACCAGACTTCTCTACCGCGAAACGTGTGAGCGCCGAACAAGATCTCCCACATGCAGGTTATTTGGAGCGTGGGCACACTGGGGCTCCGCATTTGCCTTCCAGGGTCCGACGCTGTTCAGGAGAGGTCGTTACTGTAGACCAACGTTAGACACACCGTGGTCAATGTCGTGGATCAAGTCTGCACCACTGCTTAATTTACGTGCGTTCCCTCGTTTCTGCCCGCGATGTGTGCCAGGGGAGCCACCCTTTCAGCACATCGTGTCCTATCTGATTAGGGCAAATGGCCAACGAGCGTAATCCAGGGTAAAAATATTGAACAGAACCCAAACCTTCTCGCTCGTACCTGCTCCGCGTGTGCAGTGTCACGGGATATGTGAGGAGAACCATACCATTTCACCCACTTTATCAGTCCGACATACCTACCTGTCAATATTGTTCAACTTCCAAGGGGCTCTTATCGCTCGCTGGCTATTGGATATTTCCTGGCTGTCAAACTTCATTCCGCACAACCCGAGGAGATATAATACTCAGCACGCTGAAACCCTTACACCGGATGTCAGTCAGGCTTCTTTCCCGATTCCAGACTATCAGCCCAAACTTTCCAGGTCGGCTTATGCGCCCGACTCTACCGATTTACTCAATTGTCCGAAAAACCCACTTTGGCACAACTACGGGAGTTCATGTAGTGGTGATGTGAGTGCGTATCGATGGTTGTGCACTTCGAATTTCAGCCTGCAGGCTTAGAAGATGTCATCATCCCCCGAATTTCCCCCGTCCTCATTCCCGGAATCTTTTTCGCCTCGAGCGTACGGAGTGCCACCGCGGCAACGATGAGACTGGTATGTCACCTTTCTACAATTAGATCGGGGTGGCGATAGAACATGAGTTTTGCAGAGATGCCTTTGGCATTTACATCAGCTTTCCATAAACATGACCTGCAGCATGGCGGCGAGTTGGAACACGGGACACCGGATGTAGACCTGTTATAACGCGGCCACTACCTATGCATCCCTGACTGTCCCCGTTTGTCAGTATGAGGTCTCACAGGCTGTCGTCGGTTTTGCTGCTCCTGCCATTGGTGACAGGGCAGTCGACTGGCAGTGCCAGTTCGACTTCTAGCACGCTTGCAACGACCTCGTCCGCCACCACATCGGGCTCAGCGTTCACTGCTATTCCGGGGTTGGCTACCGAGACGGGACCTTTGACCCTTCCCATATCCGAGTACACTTTCAGTCCGTGGCCGACGCCATCGCTGGCTCCAGACCCACCTGTATTCCCGGCTACAGATCCCTTGTATCCACCCCCAGTCAGCGCCGATCCTCAGATTGTCCCAGACTTTGGACCTGCGTGGGCTGTTGCACACGCCAAGGCGCAAGCACTGGTCAGTTCATCCTCTCAGCTGTCCGCCGAGGGAAGGCGGAAGCGAGCCCATTTGCTTGGGTTGCAATGCTGATATCTTAAGCCCAGATTGCCAACTTCACCATTTGGGATAAAGTCAATCTTACCACTGGTATCGATGGGCTGTGTGTCGGCAATATCGGCGCTGTCGGGGGCTTCCCGGGTCTTTGCTTGGAGGTAAAGACCATGTTCCATAATGCCTTGCCGACCTTGGGCTAAACACAACGCAATGCCAGGATTCGCCACTTGGTGTTCGCTACACCGACTTCGTTACTGCATTCCCTGCCGGTATCACAACGGCATCCACGTACGTCCCTCCCCAATCCGAACTTTAGAATGACTCCTCATAATTAATTTAGCTGGAATCGCGCCTTAATGCGTACGAGAGGTCTTTACATGGGCTCAGAGTTCAAGGGCAAAGGCGCACATGTCGCACTTGGGCCAATGATGAACATGGGTCGTATCGCACAAGGAGGTCGAAACTGGGAAGGATTCGGCGCTGACCCATTCCTCTCCGGCGAGACCGCCCACGAGACCGTTCTTGGCATGCAGGCTGGAGGTGTCCAGGCTACTGCAAAGCACTACATCAACAAGTTGAGACCATGGACGGTTTGATGCAGAATCTCTTACTGATAATCGTCGTAGTGAGCAAGAGTGGAAACGTACCATGGAGTCCTCCAATGTCGACGACCGAACTGAACACGAGATTTACGCTCAGCCCTTCATGCGTGCTGTTATGGGTGGCGTGTCATCCGTAATGTGCAGTTATAGTGAGTGCTGCTTACTTTCACAACGTCTTACGACTGGGCTCATCCAGTTGGTAGACTTGATCAACGACACTTACGCTTGCAACAACAACAAGACACTCAATGACATGATGAAACGCGAGATCGGCTTCCAAGGCTGTACGTACATTCACCGCTATAGCCATCCATCTTCTAATATATCGACATAGACGTTCAATCCGACTGGACTGCTACGATGGCGACCCTGTCTGCCGTCGCTGGGCTAGACGTAAGTTTCCATGTCGCGACAGATATGTCCAACAATACGACTCAGCCTGCCTTTAGATGACAATGCCTGGAGGCATTAACTTCGGCGAAAACGCGTCCTACTTCGGTGGAAACCTGACCGCGTTCGTAATGAACGACACGATCTCGATGGAGCGTCTCGACGATATGGCCACCCGCATCGTCGCCGCATGGTACTACATGCATCAAGACGAGGACTACCCCCCCGTTAGCTTCAACATGAATGACCCCCTCGACCCCGCCACGAACTTCCACATTAATGTACAGAGCGACCATTACACAGTCGTGAGAGAGATCGGTGCAGCGGGTACTGTACTTCTCAAGAACGAGCGCGGAGTGCTGCCTCTTGATAAACCCAGGAGTCTCGTGCTGGTGGGAAGCGATGCGGGACCACCAACTTCTGGTCCCAATGAGTATGTAGATCAAGGTGGCGATCCTAGCGGTATTCTGGCCATGGGCTGGGGATCAGGGTGTGTAGTTTTGTCTATCTGTTCAGCCCGTCTTGACTGGTTTGTTTTTCAGGACGGACAATTTCACTTATCTTATATCAGTGGGTGACCATAATTTTTGAACAATATAGCCGTCTGATTCTGCCTCCAGCCATACGAAGCCATCCAAGCAAGAGCCAGAGAGGATCAAACCAGTGTATTCTGGAACTTTAACGACTGGGACCTCGATGCGGCTGGAAACGATGTCATCGGAATGGAGGTCGCTATCGTATTCGTCAACTCGGACTCTGGCGAAGTATGAGGCTTTGACAGGTGGCTAAAGGCTATTGCTAACTGCCTTTGCATAGGGCTACATCACTGTTGATGGCAATGCCGGTGACAGACAAAATCTGACAGCATGGCACCAGGGAGACGATCTCATCCTTGCCGTTGCCGCTCAGAACAACAACACAATCGTTGTGACCAACAGTGTTGGTCCTTTGATTTTGGAACCCTGGATCGAGCACCCGAACGTCACCGCTGTGGGTTTCATTCTATCTGTTTGGCACTGCTTCGCGAGCTGAATGATATTGATGCAGGTCGTTTGGGCTTCTCTTGGTGGGAATGAGGCGGGAAACGCCATCATGGACATCTTGTACGGTAACTGGAACCCGTCTGGCAAGCTCCCCTATACTCTTGCCAAGAGCCCGATGGACTACCCCGCCCAGCTCGTGCTAGGTGGGACGGAAGCCGACATTCTGTCCATCAATTACACAGAAGGGTACGCTTAGCTTCCGGTGAGAAAAGCCAGGACGAGCTGACCTAGTTGTGTCTAGCCTCATGATTGATTATCGCTGGTTCGATGCGGTGCGTATCCCTATCTACCAATTTGAGGAAGAACTGAATTAAATAAACCTTACAGATGAATATTACTCCTCGCTACGAGTTCGGCTTTGGCCTCAGCTACACGACCTTTGAGTTCTCGGACCTCGCAATCACGAAGGTCGCTCCTCTGGACTATGCCGAGACCGACTTGGTCAACAACTGGGAGAACGGGGGAGCGTCCCCGATTGCTGAGGGATCCTCGACAGCTCTCTGGTGTGTAGCATCGGGTGCTGCAACATTGTGTTTAATGAAGCTGATCGAATATCATCATAGGTTGCACATGCCCGCTTACCAAGTGACATTCAACGTCCAGAACACTGGTGCCGTCTATGGTGGAGAGGTGCGCTTGTTGTACTCCCTTGGTGTGATTTCAGTAGTTTAACGCTGGCGTTTTTCGTACAGATTCCCCAACTATACCTCCACCACCCCGCCTCAGCGATGGAACCCCCTTCAATCTTGAAGGGATTCACAAACATCGAGTTATCCCCTGGTGAAACCCAGAGGGCTTCTATTACGCTCTCTCGTTATGATCTGTCTATCTGGGATGTTGTCAGGCAAGGATGGGCGAAGCCTAACGGAACGATTGCGTTCTCTGTCGGAGCTAGCAGCAGGGACTTCAGGCTCAATGGCACGATCCCGGAGTGAGGTCCCTCGTTTTACTTCATGTCGTAGAATAGGTTCGCAAAAGATCACATGCCGTAGATCTCAGAGCTCAAGAGTATGATGTACATTGGTGCATATTGCAACCAGTGTTATGAGACCCTCGTTCCGGGTTGCTGTGCAGGCGAATGGAATACCGCGGCGCGAGCTCACGTGTTCACGTCACACCCTCTGCTCTTATGCCCTTACTCTCATGGCCGTCTCGTGAACCCAGTCAATCCCCATCTCAGCCCAAGTCTGAGGGCTTAGCAGCAGCCAAGAATAACATCAAGAACAGGCTCAGAAGCCGAGCCAATGAACTTGTGTCGCGGCCGATCACGGTCATCGCGCTCTCCGCGTTCGCCCTCGGTTCTGTCTCAACGCTTGCAGCCGCCTTCACGTACCGGAGATATTTTCGGCGACTAAGAACGTCTGAGTGGATTACTCCGGACGTGCTGGCGCGGAAACGATGGATAAAAGGCGTGGTTACCAGGTGTGTCCGAGGATTCAAATGTGAGTAGTATTCAGGACGAGGGTGCTGATTGAGGTCGAGGTAGTGTAGGCGACGCAGATAATTTCAGGCTCTACCACACCCCAGGAATAGGCTGGAGATGGCCTTTGAAATTCAGGAGAGTCCCGTCTTTGAGCAAAGGTGGCTGTATATATGCTAGGGCCATGATTCCCGCAACTGATCTCAGCCCAGAATTGAAGGACCAGACGATTCACATACGCATCGCCGGTGTAGATGCCCCTGAGGTAGGCATATTTCACAGCTAGCTACTTAATATTCATAGCCTTCAGGCTGCACATTTCGGCCGACCGGCACAACCTTACGCTGCTGAGAGTTTAGCTTGGTTGAAGGGCCAAATCGAGGGCAAGACAATGTACTGCCAGCTCATACGGCGTGATCAGTATTCCCGGGTCGTGCGTGTATTGAACACGTAAATTAAATTTGCGCGTTTGAAATAGGTCATGCAGGTGTCGGTAGTCGCGCATCCGCCTCGATTTCTTCCTGGTTTCTTGGTATCGGGGAAGAGCCTTGCGTTGGGGATGCTCAAGGCTGGGTGGGTGACGACATACGAGCAAGCTGGCGCTGAGTACGGCAGCGTCGGAAAAGACGAATTTTTGAGGGTGGAATCAGCTGCCAAGTACGTGTCTCCGGATGAACCTAAGTAATCTCGTACTGACATATTTCTGAGGTAGAGTCGCACGGCGAGGTATGTGGAAGTCTGGTACGGCAGGGGAGACGCCAGCGCAGTATAAACGCCGCTATGCACAGTCATCAAAATCCGCTGAAGCAGGTGAACTAAGCAAGGCCGGCTCAGAGGCAGGCAGGAGCACTGTGAGCAATTGGATGAAAAGGCTGTGGTCATCGAGGTAGCGCATTTCTGATGAAGGTCCCGGGATTCCATCCCCGTTGTCGAGTCATGTGCCGTGTACTCCTCCCCTTGTAGTTCTACTCAACTGTGAGACCGAAACACTTGTTCTATAGCTACATAGGCGCTCCACCTCCGCATTTCCGAGAGCCACGCGGATAACCTTTTGACAGTTACCCCGTGCCACCGCCTTTAATTTACCTCGCCCGTCTCTTTCCTCCACATGAGTGATGGTCGGAGCTTTATATAGCTTAGGCACTTTTCTCGTCATTCAACTGCTGCGCACTGCATCTTTTCAACTCAAACCACTACCATGAAATTCACGAACACGAACCTTTTCACGCTTTCCGTGCTCATTGCAAGCTCTGTCGTAGCCGCAAAGCCCGCAGACGGCATACTACCTCATACGTCCAACGTGTTGCCGAGCGGAGTCCCTGGGTAAGTTCTACATGTTCCCGGAGGCCTATTTCAGCTAAATCAATCGATTCCTCTCGCAGCTCAGGTGGTCCTCCACCTAGCACGTTCTCCAGCGCACCATCCTCCGTGCTGTCGTCGCTTTCGTCTGTATTGTCCTCAGAGTCATCTGTGGTCTCTTCCATTGTTTCTAGCGCATCCGGGACGCCCAGTGCATCATCTGGCACTAACACAGCGTCAGTAACCACGATAGTAACCACTACCTCAGCTTCATCAGCCCCTTACACGTCATCACCCTCTAGTTCTACGGCACCCGTAACGTCTTCCGCTCCCACCTCTTCAGCGCCTTCCTCCGTGGTTGTGGTCACTTCAACGCTCTCCAGTCCTAGCGCGACAGGGAGCACTGGGGCGGCCGTTGTGGGAACGAAGGTGGACTCCGGTTTAATTATGGGAGCATGCGCGGGCTTGCTCGCTCTGTTATTTTGAATGGGAAGGCAGTAGTTCAAAGTAACCCCGCGCACATAAAACGATCTATGGTGATACCGCATATTTATTGTAGCTACCAAGAGCATAGGGATATTGTACGAGATAGACCGCGTTTGTATGTAGAGACCGTGCTGGCTGGACCAGACGCGTTGAGGCCTTGACCACCAAGGTGACGTGATTGGCTGCAAACGTGCGAGGTCAAAGCTATGTTTATACGATAGCCAGCGGATATCACTGTCAGTGTCCTTGTCATGGGCAGTCAGGCATAGTCACGGCATGTGAACGAAAGATGCAACAAGTTGAAAGCTGTTGGCATCCTGTGGCAAAAAATCAGAGGCAATGTTGCAGCATCATGTAATTCAGCAGGGAGATTGATGTATGATTATGCACAGGAGTAGTGGCTAAATGTGCTTTTGCGAGGATGCCTGAAAGCACCGCTTTCCATCTTAGGTAAGCGACACTCAGCAGTCCTGCTCCGCACCCGGAACGAACTCCAAACCTCCGCCATGGCCCTCATAGAAGTATGTCCAATTCTAGAGGCGTTGGATTTCAGCAGACTCTAATCAAAAGCCCAGGTTATTGCGAATGATCGTCTCGGAAGGAAAGGTGAAGTCGCAAGTCTAAATCCTCCCAGCCGTCTCTTTGACTGACTACTCGCCATCTACCTCTATCCTTCTTTCCAACTGATCGCTAGTCCGAGTCAAATGCAGTCCCGATGACACTGTGGGTGACCTGAAGAAGCTCATTGCAGCTCAGACAGGCACGGATTTCAGAAAAATCCAGTTGAAGAAATGGTGAGTGGATCGCGTATCGTACATTTGGATCTCCTCCGTCCGGTCACGAGAAGTTCATTACTGGCTCGCAAAAGAAACTTCCCAATTTTATGGTGCTACTGGATGCCCTTTCGAAGCATAACTCGTTGACGATTGGCTCTGGTGATTTGGACGCTAACCCTACTTGTTCGCCAGGTACACGATATATAAAGATCACATCACACTGTCCGACTATGAAATTCACGACGGGATGAGCTTGGAGATGTATTAAGGTGTTGTAAGCTGGACACGATTCGTATGTGGAATGTATCAACTTTATTGAAGTGGTGTGTTTGCTGTATCACATCGCAGCAAGAGGTCCCTCACCAACGGCAACCATGACGAAGCCCAAACGAAGCTGGCCCGCGTGCCGATGGCTATTTTGTTCTGACTGGCTCGCAGGTATATGTCTGAAAAACTCCAAGAAAATTCTGCACGTCATTGTTTTTAGTTCCAGATGCGAACTTCCCTCGGTTCGATCTTTTGCAATAGACAGAAGTGAGAAAATTCAACAAGAAAGTTCCGCATCCCGAGATGGACTATATACAACTCACGAGGCGGGGAGTGGGCAACCCGATCGTTGCGAGCGTTGGGAACTTACGTGTGCGGCTCGGAAGCCTGATTCAGGCAGACGGGCTCAGCCTGGTTCAGCGAGCAGCGATTAGATGCGAGGGGCGGATCATGAGCCACACCAAGTTGTTCTTGCCATTCCTTGAGATCATGAACACGGAGAAACAAATATCCATTACAGCTTCAACGTTGAACCGATTATTATAACCACAAGCCACATCCAATAAGCCAGAGTCGCATATCACTGAGTCGCAGCCTCTGCGCCACCTTCCACCTCACCATCGACCATCATCTTTTGTTTTTCCTCAGGATCCAGCCAACTGTCCTCCACGGTAGACTTTACGCGCCTCACATACTCCTTCATATTTTCCCGATACAGCTGCGCAGCTTCCGCGTTAGCTGGGCTATTCGGATTCGGGTCGTGCAGGAGACTTTGTATTGAGGTGAGGATCGCGGCGACGTCGTACGTCGGCGACCATCGGTTCTGGAGGATGTCGAGGCAAAGCTCGCCATTATTGTAGACATTGGGGTGGAACATCCGTGAAAGGAATTTCACGGTGGGAGGTTTGTTGGGGTAAGATTCCTCGAAGTTGAGGAGAAGTTTGAAAGTGCCGTCTTCGAAAGGCGTGTCGGCTTCGGTGAGAGTGAGCATCGCAAAATCGAGGCGAAGGGTGAGTATGACTTACCTGGGCCAAAAATGACGGCGTTCCATACCATGATATTGTCTGGGCATGGGCTGCCTGAGATGCCACCGGGAGGGTCACTCGACAAGCGTTTGAAGTCGCGGATGAGACGCCTCCTGCAGTTTGTGGACTGAGGTATGCGTGAACGAAGGTTTCATTTAAATTGTATTGGCCACGCTCACCATGATGAAAGGGAGATACGATGATAGAGTGAGACTGGATTAGAGTACAAGATCAAGAGGCTCGTACGCCACAATGTGAGTTGGGCTCAGGGAATGAGGCAGTAGGGCTTTGTCAGCAGGGTGGTTGATTGAAGACCGACAAACCCTAACCTTAAAACTGGGGTTCGTGCGTCATTGCACTTCAGTGAGCTCGCCACGAATTTCTTTACTAGTACGATCATCACGGTTCTGCAAGGCGAAACTCAACAGATCTTGTCAATATTCTCTCAGAAGTCTGGGATAGGCACACTAAAATTGTTTCTGCTGATCGCAAGATCACTTTGCTATAGCCGGGCGGGGTATTTAGAAGGCCTCACAGGCAAAAGTGTGTATTAGAATCATACTACATCCTCCGGCTTATTCAGTAACCTTCCTTCCATCCCACCCTCAACCATCAGCACCTGGCCAGTCACATGGCCGGACACGGTTGACGATGACAGAACGGCGATCTGATTCGCAATATCGAGCGGAGATGCGACTTTTTTCAACGGGGTCCTACGTCCGAGCAGATCAGTAGTTGGATGATTGTATCGCTCTGGGCGCGATAACTTACGTTGCAAGAGCGCGATAGACAACCTGTGGATCACTCAAAGCGCTTTCGGCCATGGGGGTTTTCACCCAGCCAGGAGCCACACAGTTGACCCTGCCCTTCGGGGCGATCTTCACGATCTCGTTTTTAAGAGTCATGGTCAAGCCGTACATCATCGCTGGTGAGTGTCGTGGGCACGTGAGCGCTGAATTAGGAGGTAAATTTAGGTTAC
This sequence comes from Leucogyrophana mollusca, assembly GCA_021014945.1. NCBI lineage: Eukaryota > Fungi > Basidiomycota > Agaricomycetes > Boletales > Leucogyrophana > Leucogyrophana mollusca. Next base: position 31,379 of record MU266425.1, on the reverse strand, counting down.
AATCATGCTCACCGCTCTTTGTGACAGAGTAATCAACATGACCCGCTTCTCCATACTTGCCGGCCGTACTTCCGATGAGCACGATCGAGGCTTTGTCTTTAACTTCAGCGCTGGTCTTTGCGAGTTCTTTGAGGTATTCTCGGCAAACCAGGAACGACGAAGTTAAGTTTGTTGACAGAGTAGAATTCCACTGGTCCAACGACATCTCAGCGAGAGGTACGTCCACAGGAGGCCAGTATCCGTGATTGACGATCACGATCTGAACTGGACCATAGTCCATCTTCGCTAAGGACGCGAACATTCTCTTGACATCATCTTCTCGCGAGAGATCGGCTTGGATCCATTGTAGCCGCGTTATCACCCGAGGGGTTGAGTCCAGTAGTGCTTTGATGGGCGCTACGTTCGAGTTGTAGTGAGCGGTTACATTAGCTCCAAGTGCTGCAAATGCGGGAGGTTTGGCTCAGGACTTGATCGAATGTTTCTGGCTGTGACTCACAGCAATAAAGGCGGATTGTTTCTAGGCCGATACCCCCACTGGCGCCTGAGGAGAGAAGTTAGTATGATCTTTTACAGTCAGTAATTGCTGCAGCCGCGCTAGTCACCTGTTACAAGAACATGTACACCTCGCAGGCCCAAGTCCATTATGAGAGATGAGTCGGAGACGATGTTATGGTGTGAATTCAGTTTTCGGCCGACTCAGAACCCAACGTGTCAGTTGACCTCTCTCAGGCCTTGCGAAGCACATATGCACTGGTCGTCTTGGTGGCACTAATTATCTAGTGCAGTGCTTGGTCCACTGAACTTGATGTTTCTTATCGATCAAGTCGAGTGAATGCTAACCTCAAGGCGCACCTCACGGCTTTCACATGCAAAGTGAGGTGTGTTTATGACCGTGGGAATATTAATTTGCTGATATACGGGCTCTTGAGCTGAAAGATTTTTGACTCTTTCTTTCAGCTCGCGTTGAAGTGTAAGGTGGTTGAGGCAGGGATGGACGCGTTTTACTCAATGATCAACACGGCTGAGAAGTCGCTATACATTTCTCTCCTCGCCATTGCTTTCAATCCAACCGCGTGGAACATCGTGGCCCGGAACGGCAAGTCGAGCAGTAGATTCTTGCTCTGCAGAGATTGCTGACAATAACTTTGTCTGGTGCAGAGTACAGAAACAAGACCATTACGCGCATTTTCGGCGGAAACACACGTTATGGGTGCTATTTCCTTGCGATCCTCATTTTTTCCTTCGGTATGCTGCGTGACCACTTGTATGTACCGTCCCCCTCAGTCATACGTCGGTGCTGACGCACCGCCAGATACCAGCGCGCACTGGCCGACCAGCCGCGCGTCCCGATGCTCTCTGAGCCTTACGCGACGCAGGTGCCCGTTATCATGTTCGTCATCGGACAGATCTTCGTCGTGACCTCGACGTGGGCGCTAGGAGTCACTGGGACATTCCTTGGTGACTACTTCGGGATATTGATGGACCACCGTGTCGAAGGATTCCCGTTCAATGTCCTGAGGGACCCTATGTATGTTGGAAGCACGATGTGTTTTGCCGCGACTGCACTTTGGTTGGTGGTAGATTCGTTATGTCGGGGCTTATAAGCTGATGGGTCTCTGGTAGGTACGAACGCCCTGCAGGCCTCGTCATCACGCTTTACGTGTATATCGTGTACATCATTGCACTTCGTTTCGAGGGGTGCGTGTTTCTCACATTTTCTCTCTTCGTGTTGAGATGCTGATACAGTGATCAGACCTTTCACGGACATGATCTACTCGAAGCGCGCTGCTAACGAGAAAAAGGATTCATGATACCTTACGACTTATGGATGACTTTGGATCCTACTTATGATGTTCCTGCGGTGGATTTGCTAGAGACTGTTCAAGAGCCTAAATGATCAAACTGATATACCTTAGGTACTAATCCTAACTATCCTGTTGTGCTCGCGGAATAGACATTGCTTTGTTTGAGTTTTTTTGGGCTTTCGTCAAATTCCACGGCAGGTTCCCATCGCGCGCGTCATATCACAATGACGGACGAACGACATGGAGAAGCGCATTAAATACAACAAGATCTGTGAGGATATCATATATGTAACAGGCGATTGTCTGTCCTTGCACCTTCGTCAGCAACGCACCGCCGCCCTTATAAATCACTGCCCATCACTTCTCGGTTTCCGCGACCCATCCATCAGCCCCACGTCCTCCCCATCCGCCGACCCATCATCATACCCATTAAGTCGCTCCTCTCGCTCCTCATCGCGCCCGCCCTGCTGATACTCATCGATATCCTCAAATCGCGTGGCATACGGCTGGTGCGCGATCTTTGATGCGAGGCCAGGATAGTATTGCCGGTAGGCGAAGTACGAGAGCACAAGGCCAAGGGCGGAACCTGTCACGACGTCTTCCCAGTGGTCTGCTCGACGAAGTTAATTGAGGGAGGAGGGAAAGGAAAGAGGAGGCGGAGCGTACGGCGGTAGTCCATTGTTCGGGAGATGGCGACTAAGGAGGCGCCAGCGAGCGGAGTGAGCGAGAGCCATGCTTTGCTCTGTTCGCGGGCAAGTTAGTAATCCGGCGGGCTAAATGTGGCCAGAAGACACTAACAGCGTGACCCCGCGTGTCAAATAGATGAAGTTTACCGGCGAGGTAGAAAGACAAGAACCCGAGACCTGCAAACGACACTACGTAATGAAGGTACTACGTCAGTGATCAAGGAGTGGAAAAGGTATTTGGATGGGAGAGCGCACTGCTAGAATGGCCACTAGGGAAGCTCCGCCAACCATCTTCGAGTATCGCGAGATTGGTCTGGGTGCAGATTGCCGCGGTCGACAGTCCGAGAATTGGGTCGGCAGCTCCAGGGATAGGCTGGCAGCGCGAAATCACGTCTTTACAAATACAGCCTGAGTGAGAAACCACCTGCGTTGGGCAGAAGAAGCATACCAGGGCGGGGGCGGCCAACCGTCACCTTCACAATCTGAGTGATCGAGCCTGTCAGCGCGAGGGAGAGGAATACTACGCGTCCCTTTAGGTACATAGAAAGACATCGATGGAAGCACGTCGCTTACGTCCAAGCGTGCTGTGGTGAATGTCCCACCACGAGCGTACGGTAAGAAGGTTGATGATCGCCTGCGACACTAGTGGAGCGCCAACGCAGACGAAGTACATAGCTACAACCTGCCGTCCCTCCACAATCAGCAGCGGCCCGTATCCCTGGAGTGATAAGATAGACTCACGCTAACCCGTTGATGGACGGCATACCTGGCCAAGCGTCAGATCAAGTTCAGGCTACGTTCCGGTGAACTTACGGATAACGCAGTCTGACAGAGTTGTTCGGGTCAGTGGAGAGTGACTAGTAGCACATCACTCACGTAGTATCTGACAACGAGAACTGTCTCTTGAACCCTGCAACTTGGTGATTGATCACCAAGAACAAAACCCTGTAGTTTTACGTTCGATGGGCTTGTACTAGAGACACCAGATATTCGTACACACCAAAGTACAGCAGTTATTATCCTGTGGAGTTCAGTGATGAGATCGCCTGTGAGGACACAAGGAGAGACGATTGCTCACCAGTCCGGAGCATACGAACCAATGAATCGTCGAAGACCAGGGTTGGGTCTGTACCGTCTGTGGGGGTCCATGCTGGTAGGTAGGAGACAAGTATGTCAGATGGAGCGAGGATACGAGCTCTGGCTGTTTTTATTTAATCCAAAGACGGTTGCATGATGTCGTTGAGAAGCACGGGTGATCTATCTGCAGCTGGAGGTTCCACGCTAACGATGACGGGTTGGCGTCCCACGCAAGAGACATGTCACGTTTGACGCTGCTTGTGTAGCCCGATGAGGAACTCACGATGCTTGTGACTTGCTTCAATCCGAGACGACGCGAGATGCAGAAACGTGACGGGAGGTACTTTCGCTTGGGGGGCCCAGGATTCCCGTTTTACATAGCTTTTGGCAGAGAAGTCGACGCCCTTCACAAGAAAACGGGTGGGCCTGGTCTTCGACTGCGGCGGCCCAAGGACAGTGATAGTATGATTGACGATCACGGATATACGTTTCCACAAGTGCGTCGGCGTCGGTGTGTAAATTGGATTTGGACTCCTCAAGGGAAACGGAGTGGGCTGACTCACAGGCGCTTGTGTCCTTGCAGCCTTCTTCCGGAGTGGTGGTGAGCGCTGAGTTGCTCATCTCAGTAAGGCTCATCTCTCAAATCACTACTACGCTGCTCTTTCCTACTGTCAGCGTTGTCTACATTGACTTCTTTCGCGCGTCAAGGTCCCGGACTACGTCACGGCACTCGCGACTGGCGGAGACATAGTTGTTCAGAATGTTCATTGATGCTACCCATGGAACTCTTTCAAATTATATTTCGATGGGACCGTCCATTAATTAGATGGAACAGTCGCCTTTCTTCTATATGGTCTGCCGACGGGAGAGTCTGACGCAGTCCGTCGCACATCAACACCACGTTCTATTAGTGCGCACGCGGCGGGTTTGATGATACAGTCATCCGCATGAAGCACTGCGGTATGGACTATTTCGTTTCTCGTTTTGCATCGTCAATATTTCCTTGAATTTGCTCTCCAATCAGTCTGTTCGGTCGTGTATCACTGCCGAAACCGCTGCACCAAACATAAGGATATCAAAGGTGTACATGTGGGTTTTGACTACATAATCCAGGGGCTACCGGTATACTCATTCCCCCAACGGTCAGACAAAGCATCGTCGTTCGGACTGAGCTCTCAAGGAGAGTCGATTGGTAGGTATCTTCACTTCATTGCGCGTACTCACGCACCTCCTCTTTCTCCTTGGCCTCACTAACCTCGACATCCTCTGCAATCCTCCGCCTCCTGACAGTCTTTCCGCCTTTACTTTCCCATACCCCACCCGTGAGCCCGCCCTTCTCAAAGATATGGTCCACGTCCTCGAGCTCGAGCCCCTTAGTCTCAGGGAAGAATAAGTACACGATTGGCACCCAGAGAGCGTTGAACACCGCGAAGATTGCGAAAACGCGCCAGCCGATGTTGGCAATAGCCGGTGGAGTTATTTGTACTAGAATTGGCCGAGTAAGTTGAAGGTCAAGGGTATGATAGATAGGTGAACCTATTATGAAGGTGCTAAGCCAGTTTGACAGCGAAGATATCGAAGATCCCCGGGCTCGGATCCTTGTGGTGGGTCAGTCTCATTGATAAAACCCTCAATCATTCGTAAGTCAGCTACCTAGTCGTGGATATCTACGAATAAAACAACGTCATTTAGTTCAAACTCACCCCTTCAATGCAGAAAACGTACCTCGGCAGGATACAACCACGGCTACATATAGGGGAGCATGTGTCAACAATTCCCAAGAATGGATGATGCCAGTGCCATGCTCACGATTGGCAAGAATCCTATGCCTAAGAATACCTGGAAGAGGAAGACCATTGCGGCGGCACCATACGCAGCGGGCTTTCTTCCTGTAGAGAGCAACGCGGCGGTCAGGATAAAGCACAAGGAGAGCCCAGCCGCGGATATCATCAGTAAGATCCGCCGGCCGTAACGATCTACGGTCTGTGACAGTAAAACCGACTAATGAGACAGAGCCAACTATTACAAACTTGGAACTCACCCAGAGCGGAATGAACGACGCAAGCATAAAAGTCACGGCAGTGCACCCGCCAAGGATCAGCGACAAGTTGCGAGAGAGACCCATGGTTCCCTGGTAGACTACAGGAGCAAGGTAACTATGGGACAAAAGGAAACATGATCAGAGGCCGCAAGAGCCCGTAAGTATTGGAACTCGCTTGATCATGTTTGCTCTGCATCCCTCATGTATCGTCAGAAGGGATAGTGATGAACAGACGGATATTCACCCAGTAAATTGCTGCATAATGTTTACCCCAGCACAGAGACATATCCTCCTGAAGTTTCCCAGAGGCCCTCCTTGAATCAGCTCTGCATAGCGGAACGGGCCTGTAGTTCAAGGATAGGGGTTTCATACAAAGAAAGGAATATGCCATCAGCGGACGCACCTCCGGCGCTCTCCAACTCTAGCGAGACCTCGATTTCCTTCAGCTTCTCTGCGACATCTGGGTGGTCAGAGGCACGATCTTCCAGCCGCGCTAGAATTTGTGCGCCTTCTTCTGCTCGGCCATGTGCAATCAACCAGCGCGGGGAATCGGGAAGAAACGAGATTTGTAAAAGGAGGAACAGGGCAAAAACGGCCTGGAATCCTTGAGGACGCCCCTTAGCTCAAGACGTAATACTGTGCGGACAATTGGTGGGTCCTACCAACAGGAAGGCGCCACTGAACTGGGCCGTTTACGAACGATAATCCGTAGTCTAGCCAGTAAGCCTGAAGGACGAGCGTCAGGTAATGGAGTGGGAAGAGGTAGCAGGTCATACGATGACAAGGCCAATGATGGTTACTGCGGAGTTCAGACATACAAGGGTGCCTCGCACTAGGCCTCCACACGTCTCAGACTGGTAGACGGGTATAGACGACGAGTTGAAGCCATTGCCCTAACAGCTTAGGTTAGCATGTGAATCACGATTGACTGACACTCACGACTCCGGTGACAATGCGTCCAACATAGAGCTGAGCACGTGTAGTCGAGCTAGTAAGAATCGCCTGCTCGGAGTAATATCGTTAGGTGAAATCCGACGCCACAAGGCCGGACCCAAGTCTCACTGTTCCGATCAGCATGGTAGTCGCCCCGCACATTATCATGCGTTTCCTGCCGATGGATTCGCCCAAAAAGAACACGGTCAAGCTCCCAATCGCACACCCGATGTCCTGATTGTGGCATGGGTGTCTCCAGTTTGAGCAAAGTTTTAACAAGCTTTCCCACTGACATAGATGGCAACCTAGGGGAGCATACTTGTCATGATTGCTAACTTACAAGTTGTCGAACCGTATACTCACGATGAGACCTTGCGTCGTAGGGTCCGGATCACCGAAGTCTCTCCCAAACTGATTGTTAGCGCCAATCTGACAAAATGGAGACAGAGTACAGTAAGCTGTCCGTGCCGTTTTGTATTCCCGCACATATCCTGGGACAAGGCTTACAATACCAGACATTACCCCCTGGTCATAACCTTGGAGGAGAAACCCTTGGCAACAGCAGGCTAAGGGGCTCCATAGTTAGCGCACTAAGCAGAAATGTTGCACACACCTGTGATGGCCCAAACCAAGTACTTTCCAGTTGGGGATATGGACCTCATTGTTCCATCAGCGATGAGTTGGTAGAGGAAAAATGGAACGTGGATAGCTAGAATGCGAATGGGAGAGCGGTAGTCTTCAAGGAAGCGCGCCTCACATTCCATGTCCTAATACTACCCCAATAACGTGCGATCTCATGCGCCGGTGTCAAATGACCATTCCTTCGTGATTCGTGACTATGCTCCAAATCCCCAAGAAGGTCGTTCTTGTGAGCAGCCTTGGTAGGCGCCCGGTCCCGGTCTTCTTGAGGGTCTTACATAATACGCTGCCACGTGGGAGTAAAGCCATGATCGACATATTGCACAAGTACTAGTGGGCTGTGGTTGCGGTCTCATCCAAGCTATCATTGCCACTAAAGGACAAAGGGTAGACACAGACAGTATTTGCATGTAAGTTACATATGTATATATGATGTAGTGACTAAAATACACGATGCAAAGAATTCTCCAAACATAAGATGCGTAAAATTGTCCAGTGGGATCGAGCTCCCAGTCCGGAGTGGAGCCCGTGAAGTTGCACATATATCACGGTGAGCGTCGATGAACCAATGCGATGTATGATATAGCGGGTATCGCGGGTTGGAGTGATATGCAGGAATGCTCTAGATGATGGTTGTCGATTGTTGCACATATGATGGGGGTGCGGCCGTGAGCGCCGGATAAAAGATCGTGATAGTCGTAACTCGTGAGGGCATAGGCGTGGGTGTGCCCGTCGTCATAGTTAGATCTTCAGCTCTCGGAATCCGCGAACGTCGACTCTACCCGTCCCGTTTCTCCTCCATTCTTCATCTTGAATGCCTCCTTCACCATCTTCGTTCTCGTCGTCGGCCTCTTTTACGACGCTGGTGGCCTTGGTGACACCTTTCTTGTAGCGGCCGCCAGGAATTACAATCTTGCCAGCACTCGCTTTCTTGGCAGCGAGGACCGAGCGTGGTTTCGGAAGGCCCAATGCCTTCCGCTGTCGCCGGGTGAGAGTTCTCTCGGGTTCCGGTGGGGGAGTCATAGATGCAGGCGGCGGGGTGCTGGGAAGAGGTGAAGCGGATGACGATGATCTAGTAGAGCCGGCGGAAGAACCGGGAGTCGAAAGTCCCGGCGTCGAATCTGCTTCATCAACGTCGATCGCGTCATTATGCAATCGCGTTCGTGATGGAGACCTGCGAGAACTGCGCGTACGCTTCGCGATAGTCTCCGAAGTCGAGGTGCCAGAGGACTCGTCAAAAGAGCGCTTTGGCGACCGGTGGATGCGCTGAGAGTTGGAGAGCGAGGATAGATGCGGTGGCATCAACGCAACCGGTATAGTAGGCAGTGGGTCAATATCCACGTGATCGAGGTAATCGGATGAGGAGAGTGGTGATGGAGAGCGGGACGCGGGCAAGGGAATTTGTGCGGGGGTGGGAGGAGTAGCGTCTTCTACCTTTATCTTGGCAAATTGACCATTCCGCGATCGTTTGAGTACTGATTTAGACTCGGGCTTTGCCTTTGCCTTTGATATGGGCTTCTTCGACGCAGATGGAGGAACCGGAACTTCGGCATCAGCAGGCAACTCTGAGACTAGAGGGACACCGGAATGAGGACCCCTAAGGTTGCGGATGGAAGAAAAGTGTTCCCAGTCGTGATATCTGGGTGGCAGTTGGGTATAGTTTTTTTGGACGAAAAGGAAGTGGTACCTACGCCACATAAACGGCACCCACGGACGGATCGGAACCGGACGTTTCTGCAATTGGCTCGTCGCGCTGGTGTTGTCGTCGAAGGCGACGTATCTCGCGCTCATTAAGCTTGTCGTCATCCTGAGCCGAGGCGGGGCGATCGAAAGGCATATCTCCACCCGCAGCCCATTCGATGACATAAACGAGCCCAGGTTGTATGACTTTAACATTCCGCCGCGTAAAATGGGCAAAGGCCGATAGTTCAAGGTGGCCTCCATATGTGCCTATATCGCGCGTCAGAGCGGACCCAAACATTTAGCAGGATCTGCGGACCTTGTTCTCTCATACATCGCAAGTGGGCGCTGAGGCCACGCTCATCTTCACAAAATGGTTCATATCGCTGTGAGTGGCTCTCAATCCAATCACAGATATCCTTCCGGAGCTGGAGATGCTGAGACGGAGAACCGTACAGCTGATCGCACAGCGCGCGAAAAAGACAATTGCCGTCTCCCAACGTGTTCGCAGCGTACAGCCCCAGTGACCGAAGCTGCTCTGTGAGGAGTTGGGTGTTCTGCGCTGGATCAGAAAGGATCTTCATGATAAAAGATTGTCAATAAAAACAGCGTAAGCAGCTGCGTGCTGTGGTGGCAACGTGGGCGAACTGACCCTGCCCTTTGACCGTGTCGTGCGCGACCGCACTGTGGGGTTCGTGTCAACGATCTGCATTTTTGTACAAGCCCCAACAGCCAACATACTTTGTAATGGTGGCTTCCCATTCTTCGGATGTTTCTTCGATGCTCCCATTTCGCAGTAAAATTTCAAAGTGTTTTTGTTCTCGTTACGGTGGGGGCTGATGCTGGTTGGTGTTAAGGGCTCTCTCCCACGTTCCGGGGTCCCTGCCACCAGGGACCCCAGAATATGCTTGCAACGACAGAGACAGCTTGGCCCACCGCCTCCGTGCCTACATCATGGCATCATGATAAACATGGAGCTGACGGCAAACGCGAAGATGCCCAGCAACAATCGCTATTCTAGTCGAGCATAGGTGTCGTACAGAAAGCATCCATACGAGACATTCCAGGGAGCCAGTCCTGAGGCCTGAGAGCCCAAGGTGTCAAATTAGGTGTTCGTTATTGACGTGTCAAGAGCTAGCGGCTTTAGGGAAAACTGGGCCCACTGTCGTGAATCGTAGTTCAAGACAGTACTGGTTCTGATGCTTGCAAGTACGATGAACGGAGAACACATCAAGATTGCGCGCTGTCTGCGATACACTCATCACAGATCATGATATTCATACATACAACACTGCTACAGTTCCCGACATACTCGTACACTCTCAAACTCAAATACTATTGGTCCAATGTCCTCAGCTTCAAGGCAACTTCGGCCTATTCTCAGGCAGAAACGACACGGTGAGGGATCCTCAAACTCTTGTGGCGAGGGAAATTGGGGTCAGACTCGTTGAACAACCAGTCAACCCAAGACTCTGGTGTGGGCTCCAATTTATCCTCTGGTAACGGAGCTGTCGTAGAATTGTTGACCACGTCGGTGTAAAGCTTCTTTGCCGCCCGAATGGCGAGGGCCATGGAGGTCAGCGTCGGATTGGCGCCGAATGGGGTGGGTATGACACCGTTACCCCCAACATATAGGTTCTTGAATTTCCAGACCTGGGAGTTGTAGTTTGCGACGGATTCATCGATCTCGCTCCTAATCTCGCAGGTGTTGATCAGTGCGATCCGTGGTCTAGGGTTTACTGTCTACTCACCCTTGCCCAAGGCGGGCTGTGCCACCGAGATGAAGCGCCAATCCTGGAGTCATGAACTGCGGCTCAGAGCCTGTGGCGTATTCAGTACCGCAAACTTCGTACACAATCACCGATCAACAGACCTGGCAGGTACCCTCCGATGATGTTGGCCGTGTTCGTCATGCTGGAGGCTTCATCAGGAATCAAGCCTGTAGACGCATTATCACTCACTCATTCATCATATTAGTGGCCTGTGAAGCGAAATGCGTGGTAGGGAGGTACTCGAACGTGGGCTGGGGCATCCCATAAGCGTCTGTGATATCCTTCTCGAACAACAGGATATTGCTTGAGTCGCCGGCTTGCATGCCAAAGAACCTGACGACCCGTGAGTGCCGATAACAGTGCCGTGCCTAACATAGTATCGTCCTACCTGAGGTCCACGACAACGCGAGAGTCTACACGAGGACCAGCCTCACCGTAGCTGAAAGCATCACGGTGAATTTGGGTGTGCCAAGGACGCTGGTGTGCCTTTAGGTCTGACCGGTGAACGGTTGGGCTAACAACTCACCTCTATGGTAGCAGGAATGGTAACTTGGGGCTCCCCATCCTGGAACGGGCTAAAAGAACATCAGCGACTCCAGCTTCGAGTGAGGGAGCAGGCCCACATACATGGGCAGAGGATCCTTTGGATTGGCTTTACGATGGGCATTCACCGCATCCTGCCACCATTGAGGTTTATCGTCCAGCATGCCTATGTCCTCGACCTGAATACATACATATAGCATCGAATCTAGTGGATAGGAGGCGAACGGGGACTCACAATTTCCTGGAATGACGTTACTAATTGCGAATAACCGCAAAGAAGATAAGAATACGCACCCGCCTCAAAAGGACCTGGCAGAAAGCCATGCTGTAGTTATTGTTCAACGGTGGGTCACTAGCAATCATACAAGTGTGAAAACGTACGGCTGCTCGGTGATTCGCTTCCCCTAGCAGAGAAATTCAATCAGTGGTCGTATTACGGAATATTTTAGGTCACATACTAGGTTAGGTATTAGCACATCGGCTGGCGCGTCTCGCCAGCCACCAAAGCCTGACTTTGCCAAGATCTATAAGAAGAAGATGCTTGTAAATGCGAGAGTAGGCAGGATGTGGGAATTTGCTGACCTGTGGTGTCGCAACCGCACCTAAGATGTACTCCTGGTCAGTGACTAGTTAAAATGTGGTATCAGGCGGTATTCTTACCAGCGGCGACCACGAACGTCTGCGTCAAGGGATCAGCCATCAGGTTGAGGACACGGTTAGTGAGTACATCACCTTGGCATTTATGGCGAAATTAGTTTGCGGTGCGTCGGGGGTGCCTGCGAAGCGGGCTGCGAGGAGGTCCATGACTTCTCTACGAGGTTGCAGTGCGTCAACAAAGCACCCGACTTGGGAGAACGCCTACTTACGCGAGCTTGAGATCGACATTGGTGTTGGAATAGCCCTCCTGGATCAATCTGGTGCAACAGGTGTTGGTGAGCAACTGGAAGCATCCGCGTTGAACCCCTTCCGAGTTCTTCTTATTGGGGTCGGTGAACATGTCTCCAAAGATCTGGGTGAACTCGTGGTCAGGCCTAAAACAGAGTACGTATGGGTAAACGCACATTATCAGGAGCGTGCCACTGAACATAAGGAGAGCCCTTCGCGAGGCGGTGGCAAGCTAATGGGAGGGCTTTGACAACGCGATCCGGGTACCCCTTTTGCAGAGCCCGGAGAACCGCATTATGACGAATGGATTCGTCGAACTCGTGCTCCGACGTGCCAATGAGGCTTCGAGCAGACCTGTAGAGCAGATCCCATTCCTTATCGTCCTGTTCTCCATGATCGGGAAAGATCTTGGGGCGTTCAAGCCCTTTAAGGAACTCCGGTGTGGCGCAGGTCCTTGGGTTGCCTAAGTACCAGTTGCGTCAAGTGATGAACGCAAGACGCACCAGTGAGTAGCCATGCCGCCAACGCCGCGTGTGACCGCCTGTGCGCCAAGGTTATTATACTCTTGTTGGTGGGGATTTCTACCGTTACTGATAATCATCTGGGACGGATCGCTAAGACAGCATTCAACACACACTCGAAGAAAATCATGGATGACTTACGAGGCCTGCCACGCGGCAGGGTCCAGCGTCGGCAGGACTGTGCTACTCGTGGGAACAGAAACGGTGGAAAGAGCACCCTATGATTGACTGAGTCCAAGAAACAGTCGAGAAACTAGAGAAATGTACCTGAATGACCCTACATAGATGTGTAAGTAAAGGTGGGTCATCAGAGAGGTAATGGCATACTTGACAAAGCGGTCGATGTCCTTTTGATACTCGATCTCGTTTTTCTTATGGGCACCAGGAATACGCGTATCCCTACGTGGGTGTCAGGAGAATCGTTAGAAGAGACAAACCGCCTTGCTCACTGATCACCGATCTCTACCATGACGACCTGCGTACAAAAGCATCAGAGGTGAAAGGCCTCGATTCCAGGGTATTAAACCAACATTGAGTCCCTTGTCAACCAAAAACCGCGCGTACGTGGCGCCAATAGGGCCAGATCCTGCGATCAACACCTGTGGGTAGTATGATAAGCACGACAGCAATGGTATCGAGTAGAACGGCGGGTACATCGAACTGGTCGATTCCGGTCTTGTCGTGAACAGGATGACGGGGAAGGTCAGACATGATGCGTTAGTTGGGTGCGATGGGAAGATAAAACATGAGGCTATCATTTTATAGGGAGAGCTCTGGGATACCCCTATATCCTATTGCGCTCTTCGCTACTGGATAGAAAATGAATATCCATAATAAAACCAGGGATTGCGAGACCCACGGACAACAGATGGCCAACACCAGCTGCGCCCGCCATCTATTTGTTTCAGGTTTGGGATGAGAATATGCTTCAATGAGCGAACGAACGGAGGGGGTAATGCGGAGAACATCCATGTCATCCTGCACTGCTATAGTGGGGGTGTGCGCAATACCTACGGCCTCAAAACATCATCTGATTTACAATGATATGTATAACGTACCACCTTGTCAAGCGCTCAAGCAGCTGTGGCGGGGTTGGAAGCATTATATAGTGTATTCCGGCCTGGAATCACCTGGTGGATTGGCTTCTGTCGGGGGATTATGGGGCATGTAGACTGCGCGGATATTCTACCAGTTCCAGATATATTGGAAGGAGAAAGGAATGATTAGGGAGCTATGGTCTTCATTATTTACCGGGGGCAGTCGATATTTCGCATGGGTGGCAATAGTATGGAGAAAATGCGACAGGAGTTCTAAGGCTGGTGGGCCACCCGAATGCAGTTCTTCGAAGAGCGCGTGGTTTTGTCCCACCAACATTCAGGAGCGGCGCAGAGCATCGTAGAAATAGTCGTCTCTTGGGGCGATGGAGGTAAGGTTCTTGTGTGTAATGTGGATTTGAGAGATGTGAGAACAACTATCTTCTCATGCCTTGCCTTGCCGCCGCAAGATCGCCATCTGCTCCACAAGAGAAACGAGTGTCGCGGAACTAGCGGGATTAAAAGTTTGGATGATACCTTGGTGGATATACATCGATGGGAGCGAGCACATTCCAGAGCAGACTCGGGGTCATGTCCTGAAAATGGGAAAGGAGGTGGACTGACTGCATATCCTCGGGGGAAAATGCGGTCTAAGAGCGTAAGCGAAGGGCCTGCGATTACAGACTAGAACATACCTCGAATTTTCCAAAAAGCACTACTCCATCGAACGTTGTGAGAGCGGGCGCGTCATTGTTCCTCCGGCGTTTCGCCTCGAGCAAGGGTGTGATTTGCGTAGGGTCGTAGAATCCCCAAGAGGGCTCTTTCAAACGCCTTAGCCTTTGACGATGATGGAAGAGGTCGCTGCGGCACCCGTCATTGCGGTCGGAAAGTTCTTTGCAATAACAAAACGCGAAGTGGTTAACCGGCTCGAACCGGCTACGTAATACGTAATCATTCACCAACTTCGTTCATCACCTTCGAGTTTTTGTTGCAGCCTTGCAGGGCTTTACATGCACGCGTCTGGGCTGCACTGTCCGTCACTCGGGAGTCGCACTAGCAATAGCAGCATATGCTCGCGATGTTTCTTCTGCTGCGTAATCCGACATTTCTACCTTGGAGAAATACCAGTCACTATATGGTCTTGTCTATCGTCTCATGGACCTGGCAGTGATCAACATAATGGCTATTAGACAGCTAGAATGAAGGTTGAATACCCATTACCCTCCCCCGTGTCGCCCCTCTGCACCCTAGACTCTCTCAGTTGAAATAGAGAGCAACTTCAGAGCTTCCCATGGATGCGATATTGCCGATCAGTGTCTTACGTCGATAGGCTTTGCGCTTGTCAATGGCTTCGACCCCTGTCGCCTGCAAACAGGTGTTCTAGAGTAAAAGCCCAGGTTCCAAGGGGATTTCAGGCAAGAGTAAGTACTTGGATAAGTCCTCAGGCATCTGGAAACCTCCGCATACGAAACGATACGCCTGGGATGACGACCGCGCAACAGCCACTGGATGGTGGCTCAGTTCCCTCAATGAAGTTCTAATCATCTTTCGAAGACGTCTTCGTGGCAGAAGCACGGTGGTATCTACTGACAGATAGCCGTACGTCGAGAGGATATCCGAGCAATCTACGTGCCGCAGATCAGAACATACCGGGGGATCGTACTTACACAATCCTTCTCGATCGGTTTCTACGCCTCCGATGTAAACGGGATCCGACCGGAGCTTGGGATGGGCGACGGCAATCCAATGTGTGTTCTTGTCGTCTGGGGCTGTTTCCTGCGCGGCACTTGTATGTCAAGGAGAGCCTTCCTTTATTTAAAGAATCGACTGTAACTTGCACCAACACTGCATTCACCCTGCACAACATGGAATCCAATGAGAAATCTCACCTCGTCCCTCCCGACGACTACATGTCGATGCACATCTCCGAGTCTCTAGTTGCTACTCCGCTGCCTGATGGTTACTGGATCCAGGCTTTCCCGTTCTCGACAGATGCAGAATTTCCAGACATCCTCGCGTACGGCCTTGGTTTTCTTGGTAAACCAGCTACCATCCGCCTCTTCACGAACCCGCGCAATGGAAGGCATGTTGCAAGTTCCATGAGTCGTATATCTGGTCTGATTTTCCAATGCTAGTCCCAGCGGATGGAGGCTGTCCGAGATCGCCTCCCTGGACTTTCCTGTAGGTATGGCGTATGCAGATCTCACTGGAGATGGTTTCAACGACAGTGAGTTGTGTGTATGGCGGGTTTGCCTTCCCCTGTGTGGCTGACGATCTTCATGCAGTCATTATCTGCGATCGATACGGGCCGACTATGAACGCCGTAAGTTAATTTTATGTTGGGCATCAGCTTGCTTGGTTTGATTTCTTCGTTGTAGCTCTGGGATGCGAAGACCCAAGACGGAGGTCGCGTCCAGTGGCTGAGAAATCCCGGAGAGAGAAGCTCCGAGCCCTTCTGGAAGGCCCGCAAGATCGGAAACTCGACGGGGATGCACAGGTTAGTATAACTCCCTTGGATAGCGGTCTAATATGTCGGCTGACCAGACACTATAGATTACAAGGTCACTTCGTTCACCCGGGTAGCCATAGGGCGGTGTTGACCCACTTTTATTTTAGTGGGCCACTTCACGACTAGCGATGTCGTCCAAGTCATGGGGCTGCCCATCATCCCCAAGTCGGGCGACTTTACCTCGCCCGCACCTATCCCAATCTTCACACCGGTCTACGGAGCGAATAAGTCTGATGGCCCCACAAGCTGGGAAGAGTCAATCGCTTTCTCGTCTGACTTCCACCTCATTCACGATGCTAAACTCCTCCCTCGTACAAATGGCGATTTGGACATGGTCCTCGTCGCTGGGAGAGAGGGGATCACCCTCCTTTGGTTCGACGCCACTGCGCGTAAGTGGTGCCACAACGTCGTTGGTACAGGTCTTCCTGCGCCCGAGGGTGGCCGTGTCCCATACTGGGGCTCCGGATCTGTGGACATCTGTTGCGTCGAAGACGACGACGTCGGATACATCGCCACCTGCGAAGTGAGTTCCTTTACATAGTATCCACTCGGATCGCTATCAACTGATCGACGCGAAGTCTTTCCATGGTAACTCTGTTGCGGTATATACCAAAAGCGAGGACGCCCCCAAGGGTGCCGAATCGCTGAAATCAAAGTCATACTGGACTCGCACCGTCATCGACGATTTTGGCCCACTCGACGAGGATTCAAACACCGGCACTGTGCATCATGTTGCCACAGTCCGCCTGGCTAACAGCAACACTGAGTCCTTCGGTATTGCTTGCATGGGTGCTCGTAAGCACTTTCTCGACTGCTGTACCGCTATGCAATTGACGTCCTTTTCTTTATCCATAGCTATAGGACTGCGTGAGTGAACCATTCGCGTTAGTAATCATACCATACCCACATGGGGTCCATCATGCAGCCTTAAACCAAGGCGTTTACTTGTACAAGCCGGTCGACCTCAAGCAAGTCCTTTTCGAAAAGCTGAAGATCACCGGAGAATCCGCTGGGCGTCTTGCCGTCGCTGGATATACTACCCCTCACCATATGGTTCGTTCCTTCATTGACCTTCTTGCATGGTCTAACCCGGTGGCCGAATCAGGACATTGCGTCACTTTCTTACTATGTTCCTGGATATCATACGGGACCTGACCCTCCGCGAGTGCGCATCAACACCTTGGGGACCCGTAGTCTTGAGATCACTGCTAGCCAGCTCGACAAAGAAGTCCTCCTTCGTGTCCCCAGACCGAGTAAACTCCCAGCTGGCGCCGTTCTTACGTTACCCTTCTGGGCGATTGCCGGAAAGAAGCTGACCCTTGTGGTCCTTCCGCCAAACGAGATGACGATCCTGCCACTTGGTAACGTCGCTATCAAGGTCATCTATGGTGCGTCTACCTGGGAATATCAGCGTGATAATGGCACCGTGTGGGCTCATACCAAGCATCCAGGCGCCTTGGAGCTGACTGACAGCCAGGGCAAGAAGGTTGTTCGGGACATTGCGCCTGCCGCGAAAGAATATCGCTCGACTCTCGTTACCCCCTCTACGCCTGTGGCGGCCGGCGTGAATGGCGCAGTCTTTATGACTGTCGAAGTTGGGGATTCGTTCCAGGGCCCCTTCGAGACAATGAGCCAAGTGACGTCGACTAACCTATTGTCTAGCACGCCCACTATCCCGGTGAATGTCACGAATATGGAGTTCCCGTTCATTCAGGTGGAGAAACTGGACTGGGCAAGCAATGGTCGTAAGTCGAAACCTTGCTTTCCATCAATGACTATCTGACGCCCTGTTTGTAGTATGGGATGATTTCCAATTCTTCAATGCCACAGGCTTCCACGTTTACTTCAACGACGACGCCATGGAGGAAATTGTGCACATTCAGGCTTGGACGCTGGGCATTGGAGAAACGGTTGGTGTTGTGCATTCAAAAAAAGCTCTGGTCTGACATTCTCTGTCTTGGTCATAAGGCTCGATTCCGTGAGTTATTCGACGGGGATTCTTGCAGCTGTTTGACAGTAAATTGTAGACAACCACATGGACAAGTCTTTCTGCGAGATCCATTACTGTTTATCGAACGGAGGCGGATCGGCCGGCATGGTACGCGCCTGCAGAAGCGAGTTGTCATTCATGGCTCTAATCCGCCCACTAGCGCTACTTCCCCGACGATTACACTGACCCGATCGATACCGAAAAGGAGCTCACCAAGGAGTACGTCGAGAACAACAGCACGCTTCTCGTGGTTCCAGATATGTGCGAGCATGGCCCACTTTGGAAAATTGAATCCGGCAAAGCGACTCCCAAGATTCGTCCGAACGACACGGTCGACTATCCATGGCATGCATGGCTGGCGAGCAAGTTTGGTGACTACAAGCTCCCAATCGAGCCCCCTCTCAAGAAGGACGAGCAGAGGTTCGATGTTTGGATGGCGTATGTTTGGTACCGTGGCGCCCGAAGTTTCACCTTGTTGACTGTCCTTTTAGGTTCGAATTTCCGCCGTCGGCGTTCCAGTTCTAGGATCGAGCCAGGGGGTTGAAATGATGTTGGCGTGACAACAGTTGAAAGGAATTGGGGAGCGTTTGAAGAATTTGTACAGTAATACGTTTTGGTGCGGCATATGTATACGAGCCCTAGTATATAGTCTCTTGTATGCTCGGAACTTGTATGCTCAGAAATACCGACCAGTGGTTGTCGTTCCGAGACTTGACGTGAAGAGGCGCTCTTGCAGGGGCACTGCCAGCGGACGGTCATATGATTTCACTACATGCTGTGCGGCTCTCCAGCACGAAAGGCCAGTACTGTCTCTCTGTTTTCTCTCTAATCCCCCGAATCAGCCTCTACCAAGTCTCTTCCCGCCCTTGGAGTTTTCTCCTGCAGCGGCCCTGCTACGACTGTGTTATCCATTAGCCGCTTCCCGCGCCTGTGTGCTGCGCCGAGCTGCGCTTAGTACGCAGCTGTGACACAGGTTCCGATAAAGACTGGCCCAAAATAACCGTTCCCCCCACTCTATATAGCCAAAATCTCCCCACTAGTCTAACCATGGTCATCGTCGACGAAAAGTGCATGCACCCTGTCCCACCACCTCCCTATGTCGCGGCCGGCCCACTCGCCCCGCCTCCCTTTCCCCACCTCCCGAGGCAGATCCTGCGGCTTACAGAGCTACCACAACATTTGTTACTGAAGATAGTGTATATGACGTTCCCGCAAACGTCCGGGATTGATGAGGGAAGGATCGAGAGACAGAGGAAGACGCTATACTGGCTTTCATTGAGCCTGAGGCTGGTGAATCGGGCATTTTACACCGGCGAGTTATTCTCAATACTATATTCTGCTCCGCTGCTGATGACTACGTCTAGCGTGCATGCATGTTCTGCGCTCGACCTACCTCCCCGCCTATGATACTCTCATTCGCCCACCATACACCTCTGATCCTTTCCCCCTCACCGCTGCTTCCGATTCCACCTCAACCAGCACCACAGAAAGCACGCAGCGCGAAACCCAAGTCCTTGACCTCTTCATCGCACTTAAGGTCCGCGAAGACGTCATGATGGACGACTCCGAGCTCCACCTCGAACGCGAGGAGAGCTTCAAGGACCTCTTCGACCTCATGCAGCCCCGTAGTCGGCTCGAGGACCTCGTGCGGCACTATGGCGTACGCGAGGGCATCGTGCATACCAACGTGCCTGGGGCTCCGTCGCCTCAATCCAGCGGTGTGTTTCGGGCGAATAATAGTGGTTCTAGTTCGGGGTATGGGTCAGTATCGAAAGGAAAGAAACCAGTTGGTCCGAATCCTGTGTCGTTCAGCCTCTTGTCTATATCATTTTCGCCAAGGAGGGTGGGGCTCGTTCTGACGAGCACAGGCCGTAAACGGACGATCGTGGATGTGGCGAGGACGAGGGATGAAAAGCTCGAGGTGGCGGCGAAGAAACTTGTGAGGCAGCTCGAGGTGTGGTTGAGAGAGGGGTAGACGTGATGTGTAAGTGTTGGGCCGAGAATGGCAGATCTCGAGCCCGGCTTGGTTGCTTTAGTTAAGGAGAACCTGAACATTACTAGGTGGCATATTCAAGTTGTCCTTACATTCCTTTGATATCTTTGTACGGCAGCAGATCTCTTGTTATCTTTGTTGTGTGCTAATTTTACAATCCTGGGATTAGATCATCTTGTGAGATCCAAGTACCAGTAATGCACTCAGAAGAAACCAGCACCGGAAGGAGTAGCCCCATGCCTCGGAGCAGACCATAAGCCTCTGTGAACAAACTATCCGAGCCAGAGCCAAAGCAGGATTGGACATCTTATCGAGAATTGCCCCTCCGTTGGCGAGACCAGGACTCGGGGGTGTCAAAATAATCGCACATCGGGCGGCTCGTTGTACCACTTCAGCGAATATACATCCAGCCGACAATATGTGGACTGGAGTGCCAAAAGCAAGATATAATAACGCCTGCCAAAAAGACAAGTACCTGGCATCACGAGACGACACTCACTCGAGGGTTCGTTTAATGGCCAGCGTCGGCGGATCATCGTGCGAGGCCAGGATCGGTATATCGTAGACAATCTATCCGAGACCATACGCAAGTTATTGCAGATCGGCTTGGTCGTACCCGCGGCGCGTACCGAGGATACTTACCTTGAGATTGCCCGCCGCTGGAGTGAAAAAACTGTGAAAGACAAGCAAAGAACTTCGCGAGGCCACGTGATCTCTGGTGGTGGGTCCCACACAACAATTCACTGCAACATTCAACTCAATCTATAGAAACAACACCGATGAGCCTCGGAACGGCTGCATGGGCAACACAGTGGTGTTAAAATGTGCAGGCCAGAAAGGAGTATCTTATAACGTTTTGGAGATCCACTCATGCAGACTCTGGGATCGTTCCATTGAGCCTGAAGTCCCTGCTGCTAGCTCCAACAGAGAACGCAATTGTCCCGTTCGGCCTCGCCCATCCCTGCCTGACAACGTCCCAGATAGACACATCATACCGCGAGAGCGTGATCGAGGCTTTCTGGGTTTCGCCAGGTGATAATTCGATGTTTGTGAATCCCTTCAAGATCGAAGGAGGCTCCATCGCCGAGGCAGGGTGGTGGAGGTATAGCTGTGGAATCTGCGGGAGCCATGATTAGTGTTGATCAAAAATGGAAATGATTGAGACCGGCATACCTCTCCGCCGTAGACGGAGCCAGTGTTCTTGACATTGAATGTAACCTGGTAAGCAGGCATGTGGAGCCTGTTATGATACCTGATTAGTCCGTGAAATAGTGCCTTAGAACCCCACGGTACACACCATAGGGCTGTCGAAGATCCCTCAGCAATCGGGGATGCCCCTCCATCTTCCCAGTTGCTGATTAAGTCAGTCTCGGCGTAATCCGGAGGAGATACCTTCGTTATACTAAGGACCGAGAACTCAAAGGTTGTGTAACTGAGACCGAAACCAAATTCGTAGCGAGGGGTGATGTTCATCTAAAGAGGTAGATTAGGATTTATAAAAGTGAAAGAGTAGGCAGCAGCGCGTACCGCGTCGAACCAGCGATAATCGATCATGAGGCTAAAGGAAATAAGTCAGTTTGTCTGACCCTGTTCTCTGCCACCAAGAGAACCATACCCTTCAGTGTAGTTGATAGACAGAATGTCAGTAGCCGTTCCCCCGAGGGCGAGTCGGGCGGGGTAGTCCATCTGACTCTTCGCGATGGTATACGGAAGTTTTCCGGACGGGTTCCAGTTTCCATACAAGATGTCCATGATAGCGTTACCTGCTTCATTTCCACCAAGTGAAGCCCAAACAATCTGAATACAAAATAAGTGAGCTCGTAAAATGTCTTCATATGGACGTCAGGGAAACTGACAGCAGTAACATTGGGGTGCTCGACCCAGGGTTCGATGATCATCGGACCAACGCTGTTAGTCACGACGATAGTGTTGTTGTTTTGAGCCGCAACAGCCAGAATAAGATCGTCTCCCTGGTGCCATGCCGTCAGATTCTGTCGGTCGCCTGCATTTCCATCCACAGTTATGTAACCCTGTTGTACAATCGTCAGTACGGACCTGGGAGGTACAAATAAAGATACATACTTCGCCGGAATCCGAAATGACGAAGACGATGGCCACCTCCTTTCCTATAACGTCGTTTCCAGCCGCATCGAGGTCCCAGTCGTTGAAATTCCAGGATACACTGGTTTGATCCTCCCTGGCCCTCGCTTGTATGGCTTCGTATGGCTAGCGACAGTATGAGACGTCCGTGCCGACAAAGAGAACATATACTCACAGAAATGAGATACGTGAAGTTGTCTGTTCTGAAGAAGGTGTCAGTGAATCAGGACGGGGCGGCGAGGCAAAATACACACGCAGAACCCCAGCCCACGGCCAGGATACCGCTGGGGTCGCCACCCTGATCGACATACTCATTCGGTCCTGAAGTTGGTGGTCCTGCGTCGCTCCCCACCAGCACAAGAGTCTTCGGCTTATCTAGAGGCAGCACTCCACGCTCATTCTTGAGTAAAACAGTTCCCGCTGCTCCGATCTCTCTGACCACCTTATAGTGGTCACTCTGCACGTTGACGTGGGAATTCGTCGCAGGGTCGAGGGGGTCGTTTGCGTTGAAGCTGAGGGGGGGGTAGTTTTCGTCTTGGTGCATGAAATACCACGAGGTGACAACACGAGTAGCCATGTCATCGAGACGCTCCATTGAGATAGTGTCGTTCATCACGAACGCGACGAGGTCTTCGCCGAAGTAGGAATCGTTGCCTCCGGGCATTGTCACCTGCACGCGGAACATGTTCAATACTCGCATGGTGTTTTCAAGTGCTCGTACTCACATCAAGTCCGACTACCGCAGAAAGGGTGGCCATTGTGGCACCCCAATCGGATTGGATAACTGTGCACCAGATTGCTAGGAGTCAGGATTACGAATGATTGTCGCACTAAGTATACATACACCCTTGGAAGCCAATCTCGCGTTTCATCATGTCATTGAGAGTCTTGTTATTGTTGCAGGCATATGTGTCGTTGATCAAATCTACGAAGTGAATGAGTCCATTTGAAAGACACTGAGGTCAACAAACTCACTATAGCTGCACATCACAGACGAGACGCCACCCATGACAGCACGCATGAAGGGTTGCACGTATATCTCATGTTCGGTCCTATCGTCAACAATGGAAGACTCCATGGTATGTTTCCACTCCTGCTCGCTGTGACGATTATCAGCAACGATCCTCCATCATCGCAACCAAGACCTCAACTTGTCGATATAATGTTTTGCAGTTGCTTGCACACCTCCGGCCTGCATACCCAACACGGTCTCATGCGCAGCCTCACCCGAGAGAAACGGGTCGGCGCCGAATCCCTCCCAATTCCGGCCTCCTTGTGGGACACGTCCCATGTTCATCATCGGCCCTAGTGCAATGTTGACGCCTTTGCCCTTGAATTCTTGGCCCATATAGAGGCCCTGTGTGCGCATCAAGGCGCGATTCCAGCTGAAGATGCGAAGTGTGAGCTTTGGTTTGGTTTGAGGAGTAGGACATACGTAGACGCCGTGGTGATCCCGGCAGGGAACGCAGTGACGAAGTCCGTCTCGCGAACGCCAAGGGGTGAGTCCTACATTCGCACCCATGCTCAGCTCGACCGAAAATACTTAAAGGAGAATATTGTCTGACTTCCAAGCAAAGACCCGGGAAAGGCCCAACTGCACCGATGTTGCCGATACAGCGCCCACTGGTACCGGTGGTAATGTTGACCTTGTCCCAAACCGTGAAGTTGGCAATCTGCGTGGAAGAGATGAACTTTGTGAGCTGTCGGTGCTGAAAGCTGGTTGATACGACTCAGAGTGCCCCCCAACCGCAGACAGGTGGAAAGAGGCTCCACGATTGAGAGAAACAAGGACGTGAACTGACCATTGCCTGAGCCTTGGCACGTGCAGCAGCCCACGCCGGCCCAAAGTCAGGGACAATTTTGGGGTCGGCGCTGACTGGCGGCGGATACAAGGGATCCGTAGCCGGGAAGACAGGCGGATCTGGGGCAAGTGACGGCGTAGGCCATGGACTGAACGTATATTCCGATATGGGGAGGGTCAAAGGTCCTGTCTCGGTAGCGGGCCATGGGGTCGCGGTGGACGCCGAATTGGATGTTGTCGCAGACGAGGTCGTCACGAGTGTGCTCGATGTAAGCGTGCTTGACGCGGCCTTACTCGATGTTGGTGTGTCTGATGTAGAAGAGGCAATACTGGTCGACGTTGTAGATGTAGAATTGCTGCCCGACTGACCCGCCACGAAAGGCAGCAAAAGGAACAGCAACGAGGGCCTAAGAGACTTCATACTGACATACGGGGCCACTTGGATAGACACAGGCGGTCGCCGCGTTTTAACAGGCTGTCACCAAGTGTCCCGTGCTCCAACTTACCGCCATGATCTTACCGCCATGATCGGTGTCGAGTCCCCTGTGACTCCTCCGCGCCGTTCGGTCCCGTCACACTGAAACACTTTGAAGTCCGGGCAATCAGTACCTTAACGCACTCGGAGCTCCCGACCACATCATGATCAAGTGCATTACCAACTCGCAGCATTTCCCCGACGTTGCCCCTCCATCGGCGAAACCAGGGGGGTGGTAACATGGCCGCATGCATTAGGCGGGTCCTCGTTGTACTTCAGCGGGTATACATCCAGTTGACGATGTGTGAACTGGAGTGCTCAGTGTCAGATAACGCCCGCCCAAAAAACAAGCACCTAGCATCACGAGACGATACGCACTCGAGGTTTTGTTCAATCCACGGCGCCGGCGAATCATCGTGCAAGGCCGGGGTCGGTATGACGTATGCGGGCTATCCAGGACGAGATGTTGTGGCCGCGCGCACCGAGAATACTAATCTCAAGCGTGCGCGTCGTTCACAACTCGCAAGTCAATACATCTCACGATTTCATCCCAGCCAATCGATCACTCCGCCCATCAACCGCACTCACACCCCAGTCACCGCAACAAAGATGAATAGCATTGAAATACTCACAAGTTCTCGCTACGGTACACTTTTCCAAACAGCTTAATTTGACCCTTTAAGCTTATGACGGAATTGTTGATGGAGAGGAGAAAGTCGAGTCCGGCCCAGCTGCTGCTGGTGGTCGTGTCGAGACTCCGAGGCAAGATGGCGTGGTAGCGACGCACAGTAGAGGCACACGATGTCAACCGCCTAAGCGTCTCGTGGTGGATGTATCCCGCTGTTCTTAGCCCTGAAGATAGGACACACCCAGCAACCAACGACAATATGATATATCTTTCCGCGGAGACACCCAGTCCATGACGCGAACATGGCAGCAAGATGGGACAGAAACAGGACTCACCTCCACTGGGATCAGCCCGTCCGACGGTGACCAAGTGGTTGGTGGGGGGTCGTTGGCGCGTAGGGTACGCGAGGCAGCGAGGGATGGGGGAGACCAGAGCCTGTGCGAGGGGCATTAGCACTTCGACTGGGTTGATCTAACTTCGAAGTGTAGGTGGTAGAAAATAGCGGAGTTGCGACTAACCTCCCTCTGAACGCCTCCCCCCCCCCTCCCCCCGCCATCGCTGCCTTCTGGAAGAACATATCATGTGTTCTGTAATTAGAGTGTTCGCCGCTAAGAAGCAAAATATGGGCGCAGTTAGAAGGGGCCGCACGAGACGGACGATGGCCTTGGACGTTGTTGGAGGAAACACCATGGCCAGAGGTGCACGCCAACATGACGCAGAAAACAAGGACAAACCGCGCAGTTTCGCAAACATTCTGTTACAGAAGGACCCCTGCATATCCCTAGTGAGCATATATCCGGATCGCGGACGGATTCTGCCTCAAAATCCTGTCACGTCCGATCCTAGC
The DNA here is from genome assembly GCA_021014945.1 of Leucogyrophana mollusca. Lineage (NCBI taxonomy): Eukaryota > Fungi > Basidiomycota > Agaricomycetes > Boletales > Leucogyrophana > Leucogyrophana mollusca. Next base: position 5,420 of record MU266425.1, on the reverse strand, counting down.
GCTGACGAATGAGGCAAAATTTCGGGACACGTCCGATCCCGGCTGCGGACACAGAGGGTCCGTCGGTAGCAATCTCCGATCCGAAGAGCGGACGAACAGGTGGGTCGAACCTTCGCTTCTCCGATCAAGTGGGCGAACACATCCTCTGCATCGGTAATCACTACTAACAAGTGTTGAACAGTTTGGCGACGGGACACCTGTTTGTGGCACTCACGACGACACTCGACGACCGTGCTCACAACGCCGTCGCAGAAAACACTTCAATTTTGGACTCTGAGGTGCGGGCATTCTCGCTGAAGTTGGCCCGATCTGCTCATATTAACCTCAAACTCAATTTTAGTGCGTTTTGCTGGTAATCTGGCAGCTCGACGTGCTAATTTACATCCCCAACCTCTTGGTTCAGGGTATGCGTTTGCACGCACCCCGCCCCAATTAGTGGCCAGCGCACCCGGCGCCCTGTGGTTTTCGGTGAGCAAACATACCGCCAAACGGCGGATGATATCGCTCTTTGATGGGCCCCCAGTAGCCCCCAGTGTCACCGAAACAACATACCCCCTTCCCCCCCCAGTAAGGTGTGTGCGCTTCATTATTACCGCGCTCGCTCACCAATCTGAATATAGCGTGTCATTTCGACCCTGGTATGTTTTCCGCTGGCTCAGTATACTAGCGAGTTCCTTAACTCTGGGTAAATGACAGAACGTTGTGCTCTACCGAACAAGGACTCTTTAAATTCTTAGATGCAGCAAACAGCAGTCCGTCATCCCCCCGTCCACGAAAATGTCTAGAATGAAGAAGAATCGTGAGTACTGTCCATTATTTCTCTTTTGTCTAGTAACACCAGTATCCGACAGGTCGTCCAGCGCTAAGATCACTGTCACCCAATGCGTTTTCACCGTCAGCATTGCTGACTCTAGCCATGCTTTCGTGCATCGGCATCGTGTTATTCTCAAATCCATGGGTGGTCGACTTTCTCCGTGCCGCCTCTGCATCACATCTCAGCCCCGGGCATCTTGCTTTTGCGCTGTGTGTCTTAGGCTTTGAGACTTCAACGCTCTTCGTCTGTCTGGGTCAGTAAGCTTGGACTTCTTCCCGCCGTACATTATACTGACTCTTCATAGCTTATCATGCTCTTCCCGACTTTTTGCCCCTTCACAGGATTATCCATGGCCCTATTCGATACCGTCGCAGTCACGTTTCACACATGCGCCTCGATCGGTTCAATCGACTGCTATCGGTTTACCCTTTTGAGGGCTGCACGCCTCGATGCTGCAGCCACTTCTCTACTTCTCGGCCAAGTCCTCACGGTGGTGGACGTTTGTCCTTCGCGACGCGTCTCGTGGGCGGTGGCGGTCAAAACAGTTGCCAGCCTTCAAGTTCTAGCGACCTGCAGGACATCAAAGTTCTATCGGACTCCGAGGATGACGGCAGCTCCACTTCGTCGTCAGGCAGAGCACGTAACATGGCTCGCCGTGTCCCCTGTTCAGTAATACAGGGTCTCGTCCCTTTGCCGTCTTGCTCAGTCAGTGGTGCCCTCACATACTGCGCCACACTCGTACACCCTTCACCAGCCCACTCACCCCCTCCGTCCTATTCTTCTACAAAACCACCGAACATCCTCACAGACGACTCTTCCTCATCGGAATTCCGTAATACACTTCGAAACCTCTGCTTACCCGCCCTTTCTACTGCCATACCCCACGCTCAGACCTTGCGCACAGGATTTGACGATGCTTGGCGTGCTGGTGCAAAGTCCATCTGCATACCTGCGGCGCCTGCATATTACTTCCCCCTTTGGGTGGAAAGACTGGTTGGTGATCTCGAGATTGCTTCGCAAAAGTTAGCAAAGTGGTCACGGGCAACTAATTGGCTCGATAGCGTGTCACGCGTATCTGACAACAGTGAAGCGGCTGATCTGGTCGAGGTCTGTCGTGATCGCTTGGAGGAGATTCCATGGGATGCAATGGTACCAGACATGGGTGCCAATGTCCATCTCACGGCGCCTAATTTGGCATTGTTTCTGAGCAACGAATGGCTCAATGACGATATGATCGACGCTGGATCCGCGTTCATAATGCACTTGCTTGGCACACAATCCCGCATTCGCATCACCGACACTCACTTTATGCACTGGCTCCGTGACGAACGTTCTCGCAGGGTTAACTACACACTCCGTACACATTCACCTCTCGACAACGCTATTCGCAACGGGGGAGTTGATATCCTTGAGGTCGTGTTGAACCCCGGTGGAGTCCATTGGGCAGGGATCAAGGTCGACATTGTACAGCGTACATTTGCGTATCGTGATGGTCTGAATCCGTCTCGAACCCCGTCTCGCGAGGATATGGAATTGTTGGATTGGTACCTCACAGACGTTGTTGGGGATCACAATCATTCAAATTCCCCTCGCACGGCAGACCCCATTCAAACACCTCGTCAGCACGATAGCCACTCGTGCGGAATAGTCTATCTAAGCTCACTCGCCTCTGAGTATCTCGGCCAAGACTATCACCCCTGGTCACAGGAGGCGTCCACCATGCACCGTATGGAATGGTTCCTTCGTCTATCGGAGACCCTTGAGTCTGTTGTGGAACCCAAGGTTCGTGGATTTCCTTCACGCACAGAATATAAACTGATGTATTCTATAGGATGGCAAGTTTGACACTGCCTGTGCTGTCCGTCAAGAGCTGCCACCCCCCTCTCGGCCTTTGTCGACTGGGGGATCAACTGGTCATGAGATGAAACCTGACTTTGCTCGCACCGATAATAATTTACGTCCCAAGGCACTTATGATCCCGTCTCCCCCACCACCCACACACTCGGCCTCTCCCCTCCCTCGCAAACACCCGATGTCTGACTCCGACAGCGATACAGAGAGTGACAATGGGCCCAATCGTGGACGACGACGGTTTAGTGGTGTTCGTGAGGGTAGCTCCTGGGCCTACCAGAAGGCGCTCAAGGAAAGTGCTGCTTCTCGTGATTTCGTCGCAAACGAAAGGAGCTTGAGCGCCTTTCGGCGGAAGGTCTTGCAACAAGATCCACATGCGGAGTTCAACACTCGAGACCTTCGTGCTGTGCGCTGTTCGGCATGTGCTGAGTGGATAGTGATGCGAGTCCTCTACGATATAAGGCGATGGAACGATCATCGGGCGTCGCGAAAGTGCCAGAAGCGTCGCTCAAGTGGATTAGTCACCAAGTCATTGTGCGCCTTCTTTCCCCTCACAGCTGGTCTATCATCTGCATCCCCTTCCAACCTTCATCCCTCCAGTGACGACGAGAACCTCCATCCCTCCAGTGACGACGAAATGAATTGTGATACTGTGGACTGTGCAGGACTCCCCCGTACGAAGTATCCCCGTGTTGGCTCGTACCTTGATCGTTCGGCTGCGGAGGGGGGGGGTGCCCCATGTCGTCGTCGCATTGCTCGCCAGCTTTTCCCAGGCTTCAGCGACGAGGAATTGGCATGGCCCATGCTGTCTGCTAGACATCGTCAGATGGTCCTTGTTCGCGAGCGGGCATTGCAAAAATGGCACAACAGGCGAAACATCGGAGCCGTATTCTCGTCCAGCTGCACCGGTGTGGGTTTAGTGACAAACGGCGAACCCTCCGCATGTGCCGCATGTCTCAGTCTTCTGAAACTTCACAGTTTTCAGAACATCCTCAACCGTAAGATGCCGATTGATGAGAACATGAAGTTCGTACCAAAGGCATTCCGGTGTCCCGACCTCAGCAGCATTTATCTAAAGTATGAAGGTGTTCGAAAGTTAGTTGAAGAGGTTCGTATTTCACGCACACGTTTACATTAAGGCAATCTAATCTTTGTTTCTAGGACGATGATGATACACCCTGGCTTCGCTTTGCCAAAGGTGTTGCAGACGGTCTATATAAGTCACAGGAAGTTGCACTGGGTATGGTTGAGGCTATTGTCAAAAAATCGGAGCGCGTCGTGAAAGGGCAATCACTCAAGAATATGAAGTATACGACTGCATTCGACTCCTTCTGTTCTCTCCTGGCGTCCACTTCAACACGGGCGTATCGGACTTTCCAGCATCAGTTTGGTGGCCGCAGCTTGAGAAGCATGCAGTATGTCTTATTCCATTTGCTTCAGTGTCGCAATCATTGACGAGGTTGCAGGGCATTGCGAGCCAAACAGCCCCGCTTCCAACCTGGGTTTTCTCAGAGAAATATAATCGAGGCGGCGGCCAGTCTTCGTCGACTCAAATATTCAGGACCGTTGGCGCTTTCATGGGACGATACTGACCTCGAGAAAGCTCTGGCTGTCTGGCAAGAGTCGAAGGACGTTTGGACGATCCTCGGAAGCACGGAAGGCCCAGTACGTGTACAATCTCTTGATGAGGTTGATAAGGTCTTCGAAGGACTGAAGCTTGCAAAGGCGGAGAAGGTAATGCTCACTTGTGTTATCTTGGGTCTTTCTCGGGAATTCATCATTGTCCTTAGCTTCGGCTCTATGTCTTAACAATCCCTCTTCCAAAAATCCCTCCGATCGTCCTTGCTGCTGTTGCACGTAGCTCCAAAGACAGTGCAGAAGTGCTTGCGAAGATGCATTTCGATCTCAGCAAGATGATGCATGCCGAGGGCCTCCATCCGATCTCTCTGGCTGCTGACGGGACAGAGACAGAACGAGGTGCACAGCGTATCATCACAGCATCAGCTGATAAGGAACATGTCTATGTGATTCCGAATGATGTCCGGAGCTGTGTAGTCCAACTCAATATTCCTCTCTTTGATGGCTACCCCTCTGTTTGCGTCCAAGACTCGAAACACGCCTTGAAGACAGCACGGAATCAGCTCTTCACAGGTGCTCGCTTGCTTGCTCTCGGAAACTTCCCCATATATTTCCAGATGCTTCTTGATATCGCAAACCATGCTCTCGGGCCCCTCTTTCGGAGAGATGTTGATCGCGTGGATAAGCAAGATGATCGCGCAGCTGCACGGCTCTTCGCAGCTGAGACACTTGACTGCACCATCAAGCACTTTGCAGATCGTCCCGCTCTCTCCGTATACCTTTTCATATTGGGCGAGCTGGTAGACGCCTGGCAAAACCGCAGTATCCCTCACGCTGTCACGCACCAAAAGTGTTTGGTAGCGAGAACATTGAATATTGACGAATATACGATGCCAAATGCAGCACAGGACGATCCTTCACTCAATAATTCCCAATTCGGATGATCTCCACTCGCTCAATTCGTCTTATCGCACCACACCGGCATTCATCACGGCAATCACGTAACACAAACGATTATTTGCAGACGCGCGTCTTTTTCATTTTCCCCACCACCTATCACATTCAGACGCCCGCTATCACACTCGTTACAATCACGTTTACCACATCCCGACATCACTTGACGCCCACCGCATATCCGCTATGTCTGCCATCATCCCGCTCCATGCCGATAAATCCA
>MU266424.1:0-96811 GCA_021014945.1 Leucogyrophana mollusca | reverse complement strand
CCTCACCTTGTATCTCAGCATTGCGCTTTGAGTCAGCGTTCGCCTTGCACTGTTGCCGCTTCCCTGCTGTGAGCGTCCGTGATTGCCTTACTGAATGGCGAAATCCACGGCAGATGGTAGCCTTGGACAGTCCTGGGCGGGTGTGTCCGTGCCGAGGACACCGAACCGACAGGGCATGCAAAAGGATGGATCGAAGAGAAACCAGAAAGGGAAAGGAACACTCACGATCCCAAAAAAGGCACTACTTTCAGGATGGATCGAAAAGAAATCACAAAAGACACTGATTCGTGAAAAAGAAAAGAACGAGTCAACCTTCGTACCTCAGGGGACTCGTAACCAGTCTTCATTTTCTTCACATTGCTATACTTGGTTTCTTCCCTTCAAATTTTATGTCTGGCTAGTAGTAGGCTATACAGTGGTTGTCTTAATTTCTTCGCAGCACCTGAGCAAGAATTTCCAGTTGTTTTGGGGAATCTTGCACAGCTGAGTCATCTTGCATTACCGGGGCAACAATAGTATGTTATCCTGTTACTTTTGTAGATAAGCCTATGTACAATTTACCTTACTTGGATTTGCTTGTCAATTCCGTCTGGAAATAGCAGCACCTCCCCATTTTCCAGATGCAAAAAAATGTACTTCCGGAGATTAGTGATCTGAAGAAATTCTTGCAGACTTTGCTACCTGTACCTCCGAGTCCAGTGCTACCAACATGTAGGAATCCCTACATAATTTGTGTCAAAGCCTGCCTCATCACCACCATCGTATTTCCGTCCACAATAGTGGTCCAAACACGACACATGCAGTCCAAAACTGTTCCCATGAAACAAGAATATACGTGATATCAGCGCGAGGGGCTATGCACCAGAGATGGCATGAACATACAACTTTAAGACTCTTGACACAGAGCCGTGGGTATTCGTAGATGCGCGGCGCAACAAAGACAGGCTTATCCTGGGCGGCATCCGAGAGGGGACGCGGATGGGTGAAGAGAACCCAGATTGCATAAAATGCGACAGAGAAAAAGTGGTATGCTAGCAGAGATGGTGATGGGGCGATGCTATGGCAAATTCAGTCACCCATACTCAAAACAATGCCATATTACTCACCCAGACAACAGCGAAACAGGTCCTCGAACACAGTCACCACCTCGCTCAAAGTACTTGAAGCAGCCGGTTTGCAGCACGGCGAGGGCCTCACCTGCCAGAGAGACTTAATGAAGATGAGTCCGTTGCGAACAGGAATTCGCTCACCGTCTGCGCCGAAAAGATCATACAGAGCCACACTCAAAATATTGATTGTCGACGAAAGTGGTTTTCGTGCCCAATGCCAGCGGTGCAGAACCTCCGAGATACGTTCCCAATTCTCAAAATTGTCCACACCACATAGCATTTGGGAGAGTAGAACGACATCGTTTAGCGCGACGGTCATACCGCCACCAGTCAACGGGTGACGCATATTCCAAGCGTCTCCGAGAAGGATCGCACCTTCCTTGGTGTGCCGGCCGCCTTGCTCGACTGGAGGGAGGAAAGAGTTGGGCATACGGCGGAGGCGGTCATTGTCGAGGGCATCATGAATAGCAACGTGAAGCGAGGAGGGAAGTTGCGGGACGACATTGCGGAGGATATGACCCTGATTCCATCATGAGAGTCGCGTACAGGTACGAATAAGTATCTCGTCTTACCTTGAGGTCCGATGGAAGTGGGTGCTTGACATCAACGAGCATACGGGTATCGTGCTCTGATATCTGGTACAGTAGAACCGGGCCTTGGCCTCGGACCAGCGCGACCGTGCCATGTTCTGACATGGGCAATTTTGCGTCCTTCAGGATAGCACCGGCAAAGTAACTTCGCGTCGACGACTCCCGTCCCGCGCTACCCATCACGAAAGATCTGAAATTCGAGAAGCAGCCGTCTGCGACGACGACCAAGGACGCATAGAACGGTTCCTTCTCGCTTTTGGGCCGTGCTGCACGCACACCAATGACTCTCTTCGTGAGCTCGCACTCTATGAGCTCCGATACAGTAGCCTCTATAACGTCCACACCTGCCGCACGCTTCGCGTGATCTCTAAGGGCCATGATGAAGCGTCCATGGTGAAAACTGCGCCCTTGCCGGCCGTCTGGGTATGGGATATGGACAAGCTGGCCGCCATGAGCGACGCAGTACCCACGAACTGGGACTGCATCTATGTTTTCGAGACAAGATTGCATACCCAGCCGCTCCAGGGCAGCAACCCCGGCGGGCTGCAGCAGCTCGCCGACTATTCGATCAGGCTCTGACAAGGAGCGTTCCAGGAGGGCTATACGAAGGGGAGTTTCGCGTGATTTTGAGGTTATAGTGGAAAGAGCGTGGGCCAATGCTGAGCCTGCTATCCCAGCACCGATTATTAGCACGTCGTACGAATTAGAGGCCATAAGGTCGGAGAATAAGGGACGCGAGAAAGGTTTGACGAAGAGAACAGAAATTATAATGTTTTATGACTTCAGGTCAAGTCGTACCATATGATCACGTGATATTCCTCGCCCTTTGAGTGAAACTGCATCATCTCAACAGTACTACTGCTATCAATCCATGTCATATTGTCAAGGCTTCAGCAGCTCTCTCTTCTGAGGTTGCGGACTGCCGCTCCTGCTAACCACCCGACTCCCCCACGTACTTCCCACCTCGCTCCCCCCTCGACTCCGGTCCTCGAAATCACTCCCCTCCGCCTTCAGCTCTGCATGCCCCATCTTCTCTAGCTTCTTGTCAAAATCACGCTTCCTATACCCAGAAACGATGCGCTCGAGGAGGTCGGAGGTTGAAACCCCTGGAGTGCGCCGCGTTGGTATGAATTTGCCTGTTATCGTTGTATGCCTTATGAATTTCCTTCCATCACACAGAGAACCGCTACTCACCCAGCCCCTTGACAAACCCATACACATCATCCATGTCTTCTGAAGCGTACGGCTCCTCATCGTGTGCCACGTAGTCGATTTTCCAGTGCTCGATGAAGGCTTCATCGAGGATCCACGGACAGTCGGGGATCACCTCGTCTATCCAGCGACAGTGCCGAACTGCTTCGCAGCTATGTGTAATATGAGCAATGGATTCCAAACGGGCAGGGAAGAGTGAAATTCGGGTTGACAGGTACAGAACACAGATACTACGTGAGCGGGGGAGGGAAGGAGACAGGCGTACCGCTCAGCATGGTTCATAATAGACCGTGCCTTGTTTGCTTTCACGTCCTCGTCTGTGTTCACGCCCACGAGTAGGTGTACGTTCGGAAACGATAGCTTCGCTTGGCGGAGCTGTAGAGCGTGACTGAGAACCCAACCGCGACTTAGTACCGTCGGGGCCATGACCATGAAGGAGATTCGCACCCAAAATGAAAGAGATCATACACCCCTGTGGAAGTTCGAGTTAGCTTAGCTTGATCCAAGGGGAACGCTAAAATGGGATAGGGAGAGGGGGGCGACGCACCATCAGCATATATCCGGACAGGCCTGTCTCTTGGTGGCTCGTTTATTTTGTAATTCCTCCATGACTCGCCCTCGATCGCCCTTGCCACAAATGCACGGATATCCTCAGGAGTAAGCGCAGCAGGGTTAAACGCAGCCGTTGCACCAGAGGTCGGACGCGGTTCTTCGGGTACTGACGTCACATCCGTTATTAGGACCGGATGCGCAGTAGATGGACCCGATGACAAAGGGAACGGAACAGAAACGAGATCATCCGGATCCACTTGCGAAGTGAGCGTCGAGGCAGAGGAAGAGTGGTGTAAGGTGGGGTATCCGGCGAGGAATGCCTTTCCGCTTCCCCCGGTGTTCCCCGGCTGGTGACTTGCTACACCCGCTGTAGCACTGCTTTCGACGTCTCCGTCATATGTCTGGGAGTCCGCACCAGACCCATCGTCCGCGTCCGATAGGAGAGAGGACGCGAGTTGATGCCGTGCTCTCGACGATGACTTATGGGATGGGTTTTGGTTTGTAGATGCGCGTGCTGCCCTAGCGGAGTGAACCGTTGGAGGAAGTGACATGGCGGATGCGGCGTCGTCTGTGAGGGACTCGTTGTCTTCTTCCGAGCTATTCGCTCCAATAAATCAGCCCAAAACCTGAAAAGAGCGAGGAGATGATGAAACTTGCGCATCATAAGTAGGCGAGTCTATCGGATGAGGATGCTTCCCGAAGGAGCGCTTTGAATGGAGGGTTTTCTTGTGGTGGTGGTGTAAAAGCTCTGTGGGGGAGTCCATGGTGGTGGATTGCAAGTAAAAGGTGTTATCGTGATGTCTGTCAAAAAATGAGAGATCGGTCCTGGCTTTTCGGCTAGCGCATCACATTACGCACGTGCATAAGAACAGTACCTTGGTCTTGTAGTGACTTGTGGTTCTTCAAGTAGTCTTATAAACTAACCAAGCACTTTACTTGTTCTATGGCAGAGAAACCAACTGCACAAGGAAGCCCAGCACCACGATCACAGTCGTGGACTCAGCGCAGGCTCATAACATGGCCTCTTCTTGCGGCCCTCGCTGCAGCTGGCGTCTTTTTCGTGGCAGCCGACAACACACTGACTTCTAATTCGTATGCTGTCTGTTCTCCCTCTCGCAAGATATACACCGTCGACTCCAGTCGCCCCCAGGTCGAATGCATCCTCGTGCGGGACTCTCTTGTCGCTGACACAGGAGATTTGGGTATGTTCGCCATATGTTACGAGACGCGGCTCTGACGAATGTACAGCGGACATACAGGCTCGCTGGCGTGCACATCACAGTTCTGCAGTTTGGGGTCCACTGTGGCTTTCCGACTTCTTACCATGGAAGCCGTCGCTCAAAGTCAGCACCATACATGCGGACAATGCAGTCGTACCAGGTCTCGCAGGTAAGCTCTCCCCCGCCCGCCGTACCCACCCCCCTCACTCTTGCAGACCCCCATGCCCACATTTTCCATTATGGGTTCAAGACCAATCTCGACATAGGCGGATGTCGCTCTATCGACGGTCCGTCCCCTTGCTACTACGCGATCTGCTATCTGACCCCATGCAGAAATCCTGCAGCGCTTAAAAGCATACGTACTCAGCCACCCGGATGTCCTCAATGACCCCTCGCGCTGGATCGAGGGCATGGGATGGGATCAGACTCAGTGGTCAGATACACGCTACCCTCACGCTGTGCGCAGTCCTCACAACTCTCCGCCTATTGACCCCTGACCCGCCATTATGTTAGGATGACTTCGACGCAGAGCCACTCCTCCGCGGTCGACGCATTTCTCTTCAGCGTGTCGATGGTCACGCATCCTGGGTTTCTAATCGCGTTTTACAACTCATGGGCAATCTTCCTAGCGAGGTGTCTGGTGGGGCAGTCATCCGTGACGAGAAGGGCAAGCCAACTGGTAATTGGTTTTTTTCGTGACCTGCAAACTCCGGCTCATCTTCCTTCCAGGAATCCTAATCGACAATGCAATGCTCCTCATCCCTGCCCCCCCTGCATCCAAAGCACAAGTGCTTGAATACATCAACCGCACGATCACGGACGCGCTCGCTGTTGGTCTTACTTCCATTCACGACGCAGAGGCCACACCAAGAATGATTGCTGGTTTCAAGGAGTAGGTGCATCCTCCTACCCTTACTCGCAAGTCTGACGAGGCTGACCATCTTACAGGTACGCAGAGAACGCAAAGCCACCTGTAAGTCCTAATAGGCCTAACATGGTTTGCATCCGAGTGTAATCAATCCGCACAGCTCCGGCTCTATGTAATGGGCCACGTCGAATCAGACTCCTACTGGGGTGACCAGATTCCCCGTCTCATAAACCATGGCGTCGGCGGTCGCTTAACCATCCGTAGCATCAAGCTCGTCGCTGACGGTAAGTCTCCCCTAGTCCCATCCGAGCCTCATCACGTCTCTCCTCCCAATTCTCACCATGATGGGTAGGCGCCCTGGGATCATTCGGAGCAGCAATGTTAGAGCCAGTATGTCCCTTACCTTTTTGCTGCGTGGTGATGTACCATGCGATATGTGCTGAAATATTGTATAGTACTCAGACAATCCATCTACGAGCGGAATATTGCGTTTCGTTCCAGAGGAGTTGTCGAAGCTGGTGAAACAATTCTGGGAGGACGGATGGCAAGTGGTGCGTATCCTCATCCCTTGTTCCATTCCTTGCCTCTTATGTGATGCTATCACCCAAAAACCTCGACATTGAACAGAACATCCACTGCATTGGTGACCGTGCAAACAACGCTGTGCTCAATATCTTTGAAGATATCCTCGCCAACTCGTCCGCCACTACTCTCATGGACCGCCGACCTCGGGTCGAACACGCACAGATCATGATGCCGAGTGATTTAGAGCGCATTGGGCGACTTGGTGGTGAGTCATGTCTCCTATCCCAGGGAAGTTGAAAGTCGATCTGATGCGGTACTGGCAACAGTGATTCCAAGCGTTCAGCCTACACATGCGTAAGCTCATTTGTGAACTTGTTGCAATAAGGAGTTCATGATACAGCTTTACATAGGACGAGTGACATGCTTTACGCGGAGGAACGACTGGTAATGTGTCATTTTGTTGCACGCACCGGCTACAGGGGCCCTCTCTGACGCTCTTCCCAGGGCCCAGCTCGAATCAAAGGCGCCTACGCATACCAGACCCTTCTCCAGTCCGTACTTATCTTGCTCTCGACTTTCTTCCCTTGCCCATTCTCTTGACAGATCAGCCAAGGGCATACTTCCCCTCGGCTCCGACTTTCCCGTAGAGGGGATCAACCCCATCCTCGGATTCTACGCCGCTGTATCGCGCTTGACCCCCGACGGGACGTCACCGCATGGACCTGGAGGATGGTCCGTTTCTTGTCCCCTTTCTCAGCGTCATTCACCTCACTCCAGCTGAATCCAATTAACAGGTACCCCTCAGAACGGCTCACGCGTGCTCAAGCTCTTAAAGGCATGACTCTCGATGCTGCCTACGCCTCCTTCACCGAAGATACTCTTGGGTCTCTCGCCCCAGGCAAATTCGCGGACTATGTGGTCCTCGACCGCGATATTATGACTGTACCTCAGGCTGAGATTCTAGGCACAAAGGTTCTGGCAACAGTTGTCGATGGGGAGGTGGTGTATGGCAGTCTGTGAGATTCAAGGTGACGTTGCGAGCGATCTTACTACAATGTAAGTCTATGTTGCCCTACAAATCATTTCATATTGCCGTCGTGGGTCCTATTCCATCATCAGTGGGGGGACAGTGTAGGAACACAAAACAGAAAGGGTGGACGACAAGGATCGCTGAAGCGCTGATTCCTCGCGGAAAGCATGATGGCGGAGCGGTAGGAAACCTCCTCACCCACTGGAGTCGCCTGACTTGTTGGATCTGGAGAACGATCATAGTGCTCGTAAACGCTCACAAAGATGCAGTAGAAGACGCCATCATGAAGCGATGAAAGTGTAGGGGTTGTCCACCTCGCAACGATAGTACTTCGTGCCTAATGCGCGGGCAACTCTTGGGCGTCAAGATGGTAATTATCTTAGAGGAAAAATGTACGAAGCTCCGGAAACGGTTTGCCATAAATGTATATCTTAACCCTTCCAAAATCCCTCATGAGGTTGCAGCCGCACTCTCCAACCCAGCTTTGCTGACCCTTCGCATCGGCTGTAACGTCGTTTCATCTACAGGTGCCCTCCTCACATGTCGGTACCGCCCTGACGAGTCTTTCACTTCCATCTCCTGCCCCACGTCTCCTCCCGGTGGCCCATCTGCCGCATAGTCGGGAATCACATACATTGGTGGCAAACTCTCCCTCACGTGCCCCGTTCTTCGGCTTCCCGCCGCATATGCGTACCCCTCCGTTTCCGCTTCGCCACCCTGTACTTGCACAACCCCAACTGACTTTCCGCCGAGCTCCTGCTCCTCAAATGTCATGAGCTCCGAGACGAACCCAATGTTTGGAGAAATGCCTTTGCGCCGCTCGAGCACGAAAGCATATGCGCGGGAGAGCGTCCAGTGGTTTGCGTGGATGAGGTAGGCCATGACTGCCGTGACAGATCGTGATTTGCCTGCCTTACAGTGAACATAGGTGCTTGCACCATATAGGCTCGCGTCGTCTATGAATCGGCATATGGGTAAGGCGAATAGGAATTCGCGGAAAAGAAATTCACGCACCTAACACATCGCAGGCCTCCTTCAGCCCGCGCGTAATCCGATCTTCTTCGACAGTGTCGCGCATTGGTATGTGTACGTAACGTTCGAAAACATCGCGCAGATGCAGGCCGTGGTCATCATCGCACTCGGCCGCAATGTTCAAAATGCGCTTAATACCGAGCGACTTGAGCTCTTCGACATGCTCAGGTAGGGTGAGCTCAGGCCCAAGGTATAGGAAATTTGGTAATATCATGGACACCGTGAAGACGGGGAACGTCTCCGAGTCCGTTGTTGGTTGGTCTCCGTCGGGGCGTGCGGTGCTGGCAGGGGAGCGGGGAGGCATTGGGGTGTGAGGTGTGGTAGGCTGGTCAGAAATGGGAGAAGTGGGGTAGAGCTCACTTGGACTAGTAGTCCAATGAGTAGCGGATGCGGGTGGAGTGTGATTCGAATGTAGGAGGGTTAAACGGGAAGGTGAATGTGGCGATGAGATGAAGAGCGTAGGGGCGGACTGCAGAGGGGTGGAGGGCATGGTGGCGGATCTTGTGGGGACGGTGCGTATCGTCAGCCGTGGCAGAGAATGAGGCTCGGCGGATGACGTATTTAACCGACTGAGGTTCGGTGCACTGGGACGGCGGGGAGGGTGCGGACGGCGGAATGCTAGCTGGGAGGGAGGTGGAGAACTGTCGGTGGTGTCTGGGTGTTGTGACATGGCAGACGGCATCATAGGTAGAGGCGAACGCTCGGGCTGCTCGATTTCTGCAAGGTTCGACCCTGAAGCGACTTGTGTGTTGAGTTGAAATAGACCTCGACCTTTTTTTTTCTGCGTGGTCCCTTCGAAGCTCCCACCCTGCTCAGTCTTCTGGATGATATGTTTGCGTAATTTGGTGTGTTGCTGTGCGCTTGGCATTCCTCCTTGGAGGTAAAATACGCGATCATTACCGAGCAGAGACGAGAGGACAGGTAGCAGAGCCCACGCAGTGACTTGTGCGTTGCCTTTGTCGGGCTCGTCTGTCTCCTCTCCATGTATTACCACCACATCCCCGTCCCAGCAACCCCCCGGCGCAGTGATGTCGTCCCACTGATGTTTCCCTTTCTCCGACGTAATAAACTGGCGCAAAGCATCGAAACTCTGGAATCCACCACCAGGCTTCCGACAACGCTTCAGAATAAGTGAGGGTATTGCAATATTTATGCTGTCTCTGAGGTGACACGCTTCGTATGATGCCAGTGGACGTCTATCAAGCAGTAGTGGACGGTTGCTTGCGGAAAGTCGGTTGCACAGGCACTGTGGATCCAATGAGCTTGTGGGATGGGGAGGAGGCAGAAAGGGCGTTGGTGGAAGCTCTAAGGCAGCGTATGATTCGTGAGCAGGAGAGCGCATATCTGTGGGAGTGTAATAGACACTGGAGGTAGCGCTACTTGGACTAGGTGGATTCTGGCAGGCCGATTCACGCCAGGAAGGTAAGGTAGGGGGTATTATCTGCAAGGGTGCCGAGCCAGGCTTGGGTAGGGCACCAAACGAGCGGATAGGCCGCAGTCGCAGGTTCTTCTGGACGCTCTGCCGAAGTTTTGCCAGGACAGCCAAGTCCTTGGAGAGATCATCGGTATCTACGCTGGTGAAATCGCGGGATGTGCGTGGGGAGATACCGAGGGAGGTGCTTGAAGCGATCGAAGATGGCGAAGATAACTGTAGTTCGTCATCCTCGTCGCTGTAAAGGTTAAAAGGCGACTCTAGAGTGATATTGGACTCGAGTGACCTCGTGTCGGGTAGCAGGGTAAGATTTGGAGGCCGAAACCGCTTTCCTGCCATCGCAACAGAGGGGATTCCTGCGAACTCGGAAGATAAAACTGCCCAAGAGAATATCTGTCAGCCTGGTAGAAACTATAAGTAGCAGAGGCATACGCTCACAGCTGGCGTATGTATTACTACAAAGTTCGTTTCCCTGCTCCCTTAGTACCAGCTTGCCTTTGGGGGCTGCTATCGGTGCCGTTTACCCGGCCGGTTGCCCTCCGATTGTAGTTAAACTCGCCGGAAAATTAGTCGTTATGTCATTCCCACACCGGTATACAGACGTATTTTCACCAAATTGGCGTGTTTTATTTCAAAGTCAGCTGTAACTTTCTCTTCTCCTCCTCCCTACTGCGTCTTGCCAGTCGTGTCCTCTCCACAATGTCCTATAAATCTGCTACCTTCCGAAACCAAACGTCCTCAGAGCCTGTGGATAACAAATATCGCGCGCAGGCTCAACAACTGCAAGAAATCTATCCTGCGTGGTCAAATGAAGGTACATCCTTTCATAGCGTAACTCAGGTAAAGTCTCATTTTTTGCCTCTAGACCTTCAGTCGCTTCTTGCCGAAGTCGGCGGGGATGTAGAACTTGCAGCTGTCCGTATCAGCGAGGGTGAGTCCTTTGTTCATTACCTCAAAAGCCGTAACAAGAATTATTGCCAAGGTCACGCCGAGCAGTGGGGTTCTATATCGCGAAAAAAGGACAAAAAGCTTCCAAGTGGCTCCCAAACTCACACTAGGGATAGCAGCATTAGTCGGGATCGCAGTGATGCTCGTGGTGGCCGAGGCGGACGCGGTGGTAGAGGTGGCCCAGGCAGGGGTGGTGCTACGACCCGGGGGCGCGGCGCCGCACGAGGTGCAGCAAATGGACATACTTCGCGTGCTCCTCCTGCTGCTAAAGCCTCGGCACCTGCGCAAGAGGCGACACCCATTGACGCTGCGACCCCGGTGGAGGACCTTACTGAAGCCGCGCCTGGCAACAAAGCAAGCTCCAGCGACGCGTGGGGGAAGGGAGAGGATGCACCGCCACAGACCACAGGCTGGGGTTCGGAGCCTGTCCCACCCGAATCGTCTGTGGCTGCCTCGTCTACCTGGGGCTCTGGTGGAGCGACGGGCTGGAGTAGTGAGAATGCAACTTCACCTCCAGCTCAGCCTCCGATATCAGCTCCATCCAAAGCGACGAAGCTTCCAGCAACTTCGAAGTTGTCTTGGGCCCAGATTGCCAAGTGAGATCAAATTTTCGTTATCAACTTTCTGCAATGCTGACGTACATACGCTAGGCCGCAAGAGAAACCCGTTGCTGCGCCTCCACCAGCCGCCGCAATCCCTGCTCCACCTCCACCCCCTGCTCCAGAACCTGCAGACCCTGTCCCTCCTGTATTGAATGGCGAAGCTGAAACCCCCAGTGAAGGCTGGGAAGAGCCTACTACTGTCCAGCCTCCGACATGGGATGACGAGCCACAAGCGAAGGCTACTACTGAGGAAGTGTGGGCAGCACCTGTGGAGGTACAACAAGAAGTAGTAATAGAGGAGGTAGTGCCGATTGTCGAAGAACTTCCTGAGAGCGTTCCAGTTTCGTTGTCTCCTCAAGTCCCCAGCCAACCCCCTGCAGAGACGCCAGAAGTCGCACCTTCAAAATCGCCAGCGCCAGCGCCAACACGTCCTGCTGTGACATCGCATCGCAGTGCCGCCAAATATAAGGCAATCGACCAAGCCGTTGTTATGCCCAGCTCGAATTTCTCCGCAGGATTGGAAAAAGTTGGTATGCAATTCGGTAGTTTGAGTCTCGGCGGCGATATCGTCGATGCACCTTCGTAAGGGCTCTCAATCGATGTCATCAGTTAATTCCGCTGATCCATGCTTGCAGGACTGAGCCGCCAGTCGAGGTAGCACCAGCAAAGGCCAAACAATCGCCTCAACAGTCTTCCCAGCCTCTGCCTCCTCCACAAACCCAGCCCCAGGATAGTCCTGTGACAACATCACCATCACAGCCCTCACTGCCCTCCGCGACGAACCAGTTCTCACAACCCACCCCTTCGCAGCCCCAATATCAACCCCCCGCTCAGCCCGTCGTTCAGTCGCAGCACGCCCTTCCCTCGGCTATGTCGCACGCATCAATAACGTCGTCGTCGAGCCAGCCGGCAATGAACAACTCTCCTCTGGCTCAGTTTGCACAACAGCAGGGGATACACCCGCCTTCTCTCGCACACCAGCAACCTCAACAACCTCTCAGCCAGCATCATCAGGTACCTTCGCACCACCAATACGCGCACCACGGTTTACCTACCCATCTCGATGCTACTCAGAGCCCCTCGCAGCAGACACCTCAGCACGTCTCACAACCATCCCAGCCTCAGGCGGCCACCGCACATTCGTCATACTTCAGACAGCCGGAGTCGACTCCTTATTTCCACACTCCAACGCCACCTGCTGGTCAAGGACAAGATTACACCGCCTTCGGACAGATTGGACAGCAGCAGCACCAAAATCAAGCATCCCACCTCGCCGGTTTCGGCGGCGGCGACTACGGGTATGGTGATAATCAGAGGGTACGTAGCGTACTCCGCCTCCATCCTGCGAGACAATTGATTTTTTCCAGCAGGGGTTCTACGAGTCGTACGCACAATCTCCTGGTTTCGGCGGAAGTCGCAATGTTTTAGGCCACGATGAAGTAAAGGGTCTCCCTGCTTCGCAGCAGCTACCCGGGAGCGCTGTTCTTCCCCAATCTAATTCCCAGTCTTCTCAACTCCCCCCTCCTCAAGGTAGTGCGCAGCCCCAACCTTCCGGCGGGCAAGGTCCCCAGCAGAGCTACCCTCCCCCCATGCCATACTACTACCCCTACCCCCAAAATCAATACTATGGTACCCCGTATAACTCCGCCTACAGCGTGCCCCAGCCCTTTGTCAAATACCCGACCATGTTCCAGCCCGGACCACCCGCGCAGGGTGCAGCCCCGTCGCCAGGCGCGAAACAAGGCCCATCGTCTGTCCAGGCCCAGTCTGACCACTATGGCCGTGGGCTGTACGGCCAGCAGCACCCCTCCTCAGCCTATGACGATATCAGCTACCAGCATCACGCTCAGCAACATAATCATAGCCCGAGCGTGAACAATCTCCCGTCCAGCGAGTACACGAAACACCAACAGTTGTACGGCGGCCAGGGTATCCAGAGCTTTATGGGGCTTGGACAAGGTAGCAATGCGGCATCTGGCCCTCCTCTCGGCCAACGCACAGGCGGTGCTTCCCCTGAGACGGCATACAAACCCTACTCGCAGAACGTCGGCGTAAAAGACACTGGTGCTGGTGTTGGCGTTGGTGTCAACCAAGGAGGTGTTGGTCAGCCCCAACCAACTCGTGGAGGCGTCCAGCAGCAAGGCGGCTTTTATGGCGGGAACCGCTTTGGCTCGAGCGCTACTGCTGGACCTCAAGGCCAGCAGACTCAGCAACATCAGAACCAAAACCAGGGTCCGCAGTACCCACAGGGCAACTCTGACGGCAACTTCTACCCGTATCAGCCAAGGCAACAGCAAGGCTATTGGCAGTAATTACATTGCACTACATATCTCTCTCATCTTGACTTGTGCTCCTCTCTTCTCATATCATCCTGTCCTCGAAAGTTTCTTTCGTCTTTTTCTTTCTGTTGTCTAATACCATACCTCCCTACGAAGCAGTGTGCATTGCATTGTACGTTCTAGCAGCATGTCTTTGAGCAAAGCCCTTCTTGCTATCGTCTCAACCTGAGCTCATCAGCGTGAAAGTGCTGGCTCTGGCTGGAATTAATTCGTTGAACAAAGAAATGATGCTTGAAGGCGGTCATAAGTACACGCGTTAACTATTTACATGAAAATAGAGGTAGCTACTAGCTAGCGTATAGATCAAAGGCACAAATCATCCCGTCATATCCACAGCTCCACAATCCTCCGGGGCGGGCGCAACACAAGTAACGTCAATAGTTGATCGATAAATATGCGCGATAGCGAGAACGACAACCGTAGTACTAGTAGAACAGAAGGGGCGTAATAAAAGGTAAAATGAGTCGTAAGCGCAGCATCAAGCTCGGTGAACTTATGCATCTCTGATAGCGACGACTGTGTCTTCCGCCGTCAGTGATCGTGCGGGGTGATCAGGTTGTTGGACCCCTGCAGCATTCGAACTGGTAGATGTATTGGCGTTTGCAAACGCACCAGGGGCGCCAAAAATAGCCTCCACGAATGCAAACGCGACACCAACAGCGGCGTTTACAATGCGCCATCTCTGCCCGACTACATCAATACTATCGGTGCCCGGCGAATCGAACGAGTATATAAACTGCGCGGCGAGACGGATGATAGATGCAGTAAGCGGATCGAATGGTACAAGCGGAGGGGACGTTGGTCTGCCTGCACGCGCCGAGGTCATGTTGGCCGGGTGGAAAGATAGGACGACTCCGAATAAGGCGGGTATGACCAACGTAGGTATTGACCAATTGAAGATTACACTCCAGATTGCGGGGTTCTGGAACGCTGATAATGGTGGATAGGGTACGAAATACCCTGTACTTTGAGTGGGTGAAAGTGGAATCTATTTCGGCCCTGATATTAGAGATGCGGCAAAGAAACGGGGGGCAATGCATACTTCGGCATATTTCCAGGGTGTAACGGCGTATATGATGTACGATAGCTCCAATACAGCGGTTAACGACCAAATGTTCAATGAGCTTGATAGAAACTACGGCGAGTGAGGTGATAAGTAGCGCACAGTGCTTCACGGGCAGTGAAGACCTACAGTTCGGACATCGAGTAAACTCTCGGTAGCTTGACGGACGGCAGTGTCTGATTGGCCCCTGAAGATGTTCGAGACGTCTATGGCAGGCTTGAGTGTCACTTTGAGCGGGCTTCGCGGTGTGGACCCTGTTTTGGCAGGGCTATGTGCAAGCTCCTGTTTCCGAAGGATAGAAGAACTCTGGATGCCGGCTGCCTCCTCGTCCCCCTCCGGAGAGATTGGCGGATTTTTTAGCATTATGGAGACATCACGCAAGTCAGAGACAGGGGTGCCTTGACGTATGGGCCCGACAGGATCCAAGAGTGTGATGCGACGGCTAGAGCGTGTGTTTTTCACGGGGCTGCTGCCAGCTGTGTTTACGGGTGCAGTCTCCTCTACAGTCTCGGTTCCTGCAGGTGGCACGAAGCGTCTGTGCCAGCGATAAGATATTGTTATCTGGGGTGTTCAGGTGAAGAAATCTTACCTGACTGCAGGTTGCGGTTGAGACTGCGCGCTGCTCTTCTTCATCTTTGCAAAGAGCCCCGCGAATGCGGGTTCGTCCTCGAGATCAGTCTGGTTAGCGTCGAGGTGTTTCTTGATTCTGGTCTGGAGATCTTCCTTTGTGCCAGACTCGTTGATTTGAAGAGCCTTGGCTATTTCCAGCAGCTCCGCTCTCCTCTTTGACCGCAGCGTTCCGGTAAATGTTACGGGAGCCATTTGTGGGTTATGATGTTCGTGGTCACTGGTCAATCAACAATCCGCGTAAACAGACTTGCACGTGAACCGCGATGGAAGGACCCCGGGCACTCTAGGAACAGGGTACCAGATGGTGTACCTTGGAGTCCTGACTCTTATTGATACCCATCACAAAAGTCAAGAATAGACACTGCCAGCCCAAGTATAACAATCTCAGCCTGTATCCATAGTCGCCTTTCTCACTCTCACATCTTTTTTATTCTCCTCAAAGTCCTCTGGAAGGCTTTATTTTCATTGCTTTGCTATGCGCTCCTTCATCTCCATTGCTGCTCTCGTGTCGCTTGCTGGCCAAGGTGTGTCCAAACTGATTTGCTCTGAGTTGACTGCCACGAGATCTCTTACGTTTGCATGTTATCCAGCTTTATCATTGACCATTGATGTCGGTAGCTTGTCCATCCCTGCAAATCAATTCCTCAATGTCACCGACACTTATCTCTTAAACGACGTAGGTCAAGTCTCAGCCATCCGAATAATGCTAACGCGCACAACAGTGTCAGAGCCAGTGCAATAATGCGACCACTGCTATCAACGTATGTGGCCCTCTGATAAACCACACCCATTGATATTCATTTTTGCACAGAACTGTGAAACCGACAGCTGCCTTTGCTCCATCCCAACCGTCACCGCGATCACCAGCTGCCAACAATGCATGTTTGATGACCTTGTCACCAAGTTCGCAGTGAGCTCTGATCCCAGAGCGGGTTCCGCGACCGCTTTGACAGGTGAGCCGTCTAATCGCCTCTCACACCTTCCTTCGTACCTACCACTCCCATGCACAGCCTATGGCACGGCATGCGCAGCCTCAAACTTAACCATCGCTGCTTCGCATCTCACTCTTGCGTTGCCCTCCAATTGGGATGGTCCTTATGGTGTGTCGCTCGGTGTCCCCGCCACTGTATTGACTGTCGCGACGGGCGTTGTCCTCGGCGGAGGTGCCATTATACTTTTGTCGAATGCTTGAGCATTGCGATCTTATGAAGAGTGTTACATAGTACAAACTGTCTTTTAAACTACTGCATCTGCGATGCAATACTATCCACTCTCTTGTACTTCAGGTTTCTATTGCGAAGGCAACCTGATCAGACGGGCTGGCGGGCTGACCCGGGCCGCAAATGTCTAAAGTGTCTCCTCCTAATTTTGTAGCACTTCCAAGCTCTCAAGTGGTTTTCACTTTGTGCTGAAGTTACGCTGGCTGCTCGTTGCTCTAAGTCACACTGGGCTTCGCTCTCAGATGTCTACGCTTGCCAGCGTCGAGCCGCTCGGGAAGATGCCTCCAATTTGTTCTCTACTAATTGTGCTCATACCTCCCTGAAATCTCGCAAAACATCTCTCGCTTCCTCTCCTAGATTAACTTACCTCGGCATCCGAAGCTATTTTACTGCTCCTGCACAACACTATACAAAAAGTACTACACCTGCTTATAACATTTCCTCAGCCCACGCACGCTTTTTCGCTTCGTCGTGCACAGGCCACTCTGCTCAGGCCTGCCTTCTGAAGCCAGCGTCGACCATAGCAGATGCCCAAGTGGTTTCGACGGTCGCATCACCATCTACAAGGTTCGATTGGCGACTGCGTGCATCATCTCGCTCGCAACCAACCAGACAAGATGCGCAAAAGCAAGTTGGTCACAAAACATACACTAGACGCGTCATTCCTCCGTATATGCAAGTCCAACCCGGCGAGCCGTTCCACGAAGAGATACAAGCATATAACGAACGGTAAGTCATCCTCTGTCTTCTGCCTGGCTCATTTTAGAGCGAACTGCATATAGGTTTCTCCCTCTCCTGGATTCTGAGCAAGCGGAAGACGAGGCTGTTTTGCGAGAGCGTTTATCAAGCTGGACTTTGAATCGTCTGCGTGAAGAGGGGTACTGTCTTACTGATCTCTCTGCCTTTTGGCTCGAAGCGCCCCAGTTTGGCCGCCCAGTAGCCTCTTTCTTGCTTGGACCAGGCATAGCACTACCGGAACACAGATTCGAGTAAGTTGCTACCTTTTCGCCCATTCTCGGAGCACGTCATGACTTTGGACAGAAACGGAACGCAGGTCCTTGTGTCCCGGATTGACCCTCTCAAAGAACCTCCCTTGCGAGGCAGCGTCCTGGGCAGCACCACGACCCAACTTCGCATCGCATTTGAAGACAAGTTCGACCTTGACGACGGTGGTGCATGGCGCCTCGACGTCGGTCGCTCCAACATCGTCTTCGACCGCATGCGCACCGCTATCTCGCATTTCAACCACGACCCCAACGCACAGGAGGCGGACAGTGTTCACCAAACTCCGGACCGTCAGTTCATCCTTCACGGTACACACCTCAGGGACGTCCTCCTACGCTCGTTTTCGCCCTCGTCCTCCTCTTTGCACGCACCCCTGCAGGCACCAGATGAAGTGGCCTACGTACCTCACGAGACGCTCGAGCATCAGAGCCGGGAGGGACGGGATCATGGGGGCGCCTTCAAGGATGATATGAGGATACAGAGCTGGGCTAGACGGTATGCGGAGTGGGATCCAATTAGAATAGACGGAGACCCTGTACTGGCAGGGTTGAACCCAACACAGGTAAGGGCGATTGCGATGATGATCGGCGAACGGATTAGTCTTGTTCAGGGTGTGAGTGCTTTACGCTATAAGTCCCTGGTGCCAGACCTCACCCTTTTTGTAGCCCCCGGGAACAGGGAAAACCAAGACCATTATTGAGGCAGTCAAGCTGCTCAAGGTGAGGCCCATCACCTTCACACCGGTGTATGAACTAACGTCACTCTAATTCGCCAGGCCCACTTCCAAGTCCATCACCCCGTTTTAGTCTGCACGTACACCAACGTTGCTGTGGACAACCTCGTTGAAGGGTTTGCCTCCGCAGGCGTAAAGCCCCTCCGCGTTGGCTACGGAGGCAAAATTAAGTCCTCGCTCTACGAGCACACCCTTGATTGCAAGCTTGAGCAGCACGCGCTCAAGCCCCAAGTAGACCGGCTCATCAGCGATCAGGACCGTATCGGAAAGCGTAGATCGGACCTGATGGAGAAAATCCAAGGAGAAGCCAAGGCACCGCGGTTGGAGCGAATGCGCACGGCATTGGTTGTGGTGGAAAGGCAGGCGCAGGCGATCAATTCGAAGCTGTATGCACTGCATCAGGAGATGTTGAGGGACATTACCTCGCAAGCTGACGTGGTGCGTAGAACGAGTCGCTTTGATGCCCTGTTTAACGGCGTTGACGCGTTAATCATAGATTTGCACAACGTGCATCACTTCGGCGAGTGTGGCTTTGAATGTGCTAGATTTCCCTGTGGTCTTTTTGGACGAGGCATCGATGTCTACTGAGCCAGCTTCACTGATTCCCCTGATGAGAGGGGTATGTCTCCATTTTCCCTGACCTGATGTGTTGTCTCACATTTGTGCTATGCAGTCCCAGCATGTCGCTCTCATCGGAGACCACAAACAATTGCCTCCTGTTATTACGAGTCGCGAAGCACAGCTCAAAGGCCTAGGTATCAGTCTTTTTGAGAGACTAACTGAGGAAGGAGGTCTGTCATACGCGGATTGCCTCCGTGCTTCGTTTCTGACATATAGTTTCAGTGGTTCCCTCGATTATGCTCGATATCCAATATCGCATGCATCCTTCCATTTCTCGCTTTCCCTCATTGGAATTTTACAACTTCTCTCTACAAGACGGCACTGTAGACTCCGCCGGCAATGTTCCCCCCAAGCTCCTCCCTCCACTCTCGAGCCACCTCGAAGTCGATGCCACCACTGGAAATAGACCATCTGTTGTGTTTCTAGATCACGCCGGATCAGAAAGCGCCAAAGACCGCAGCAGGGTCAATTGGAACGAAGCCAATATCGTCTGCAGCGTCGTGGAAGACCTCTTGCTGCAAAATGAAGTGAGTTCCAGAATGGGTCGGCTGCCATATCGTGTCTCACAGTCACCTGATTTCATTTAATCTCCTAAGCATCTTCGAGGAGAAGACATTGGCATCATTGCACCCTACGCAGCCCAGATATCATTGCTCACGCGCCTCTTAAACACCGACGTCAAATACAAGAAGCGCTTCCTCGCCACCCTGGGTGATCACCGTGCGATGCAGCTTGCGAACATCGAGGTAAAGACCGTCGATGGCTTTGAGGGACGAGAAAAGGAGGTTATCATCTTCTCCACCGTGCGAAACAATTCATCAGGATATATTGGCTTCCTGGCGGATAGGCGACGGCTCAACGTCGGGCTCACTCGCGCGAAAAGGGGACTTTTCGTCGTTGGGAGCATTAGCACCCTGAAGGCTGGGAAGATGGCGAAGGGCAGGGCGACGGAGAGTGGACAGGGTGCCGCTCGTGTGGGGAAGGGAGCTGAGGCTTGGAGGAGATATGCGGAGTACCTGTGCGAGCAGCGGATGGTTTTGACGCTGAGCGGAGAAAGGCTGAGGAAAGTCTTGTATGGGACCGTGCCAAGGACCTCCACGAACTGATGCCAGCTGCCAACCAGCAGAGCCCCTTCCTCTGGTCTGATGCAATCCTGTCGTTTGTGTCTTACCTTCCTAATGTTACATGTATAGCTACATAACACTTACCTTAGCACTGACACAAATCTTCACCGCTTTCCGTGCGAGCTTCATCAGAAAGTCAGACGTGTACATGTAACTTTGTTCGTACATTTCCATCATTTGTTCTTTGTGCTGCTTGGGGCAATGTCTTTCCCTTGGTCATGATGGAGGACTCGTCTTTACGTGTGGCATGGACGTGATCCGGGACCGGTGCACACCCGTCGACGACCCTGAGGATGGTAAAACACCTCACCCAGGGCGCATGCACCACGGTGTATAAGCACACTGATCTTCGGCATCGTGTGCCGCAGTGGGCGCCTGAAGGCAACGACTCGAACGCGTGAACTGGAAGGTGGGGAGATTCGATCTCGTCGATAAACTTTTTTGGTGGAACAAGGCTGTGTTTCTACGCTCGCATGTCCCTTCAAACTGCCGAGACTAGACTGGGAAAGCTACCCGCACCTCCGAGACTGCCCGCCGTCGATAATACGGGCTGGTCACGGTGGCGAGCAGCGATAAACGTCCCGAGCCCAGGCGTGCACGGGTATGCCCATGATTCTGAAAAACTGAAGAGATTGAGATGCTAAATTTGATCATGTTCAGTGTTCCTGCGACCTTCAAATTCCACATAGTAACTATTGCAAAGTCATTGGGAATACTGCGCCGCCGCCAATGTGCATGCCCGGATGAACTGACACTGAGTCTGAGCACCAGCGACTTAGCACGAGCGCACGCACGCGAGCCTAGCTCTAGCGCATCGCGAGTATCGGTTCGTGTGGCAACGATAATTTTTGTGGAGGGTCGCTTTGATTGCTTTGTTTGCGTCACTATATACTGTGATATGAACAAGGGTGGAGAGAAGGCTAAATTCTACCTCCTCCGAGCGAGTCCTCGGAGTGGCAACTGGCCACGGATCCTCCGAATCTGGTTCCTTCCGCGGTGTGTTATCAAGGCTTTGCTGTAATTAGTACCAGGACCTTCTTCGCTGCTATACTCGGTGTCTCAGTGTGTTATGTGGCTCCGAGATTACTCTCCGAGACGGACGTCAAAAACAGATACTAATGGGGGTTTCCAGGTCGCCGACGCAACGTGCAGCGGAGTGGGGCTACGATCTGAATAGGATCTGACGGTATCCGGTGCGGAGCCGGGCGAAACGGAAGGGTCAGTAACATCCTGCGCACGACGGTCGAGTGTGAGCGCAGTCCTCCCCTGGCAGAATATGGCCTGCACGGACGAGGATCTGGACGAGAACAACTTCGGCTTCGAATTGGTGGACGTCTGATGAAAGTGCAGAGTTCGAAGGGGAAGCATTGGGCGATTTACGTACCAACCAGGGAGGTTGCTCTGGACGCGTTCATTGCCACGTGGGCGGCGTGTCTTGCAGGACCCTGAAGTTATTGGGCGCTTGTACAAGGGATGGCTGCGCCTTGGCGACATATCGCGCGGCTTGACGGTGTGAATTTGCTGTCACTACCCTTTCGTTTTCACGCTGGGTGACGAAAGACATGACCAACTCTCCCGTCATTTCACGGACGCTCATTTCCCTACAAAAGACCCTTCGTAACCCGGCCATGTCCTCTCCATTTCCCCTCGACGATCCCCTGCAAGGTCTACCAGGAACCTGATCTTCTCTCCACCATCTGCTCTCTCCCTAATTACCCTTCCACTTAGCACCCCTTCCTCTATTTTGGTCCTCGGAGCGCTTCTTTCAACTTTAAGAACCCCCCGTGTTCCATCACCGTATCTCGACGATCTCATATCACCATTAATCTGCAAATCTCCACGTCTGCAGTAGCTCTTCTCCACATTGATTGCTTGACGACCAACAATGTCGTCCACCCTCGCGTTTTCGGCCTTTTGCTCTCGAGGTTCAAATAGCGCCTCAGTCCATGCTGGAAATCCCAGTAGCAGTCGCACATCATCACCAATGGCCTCGACGACATCCATCTACCCGCATGCCCATGGCATTAATATTGACCATGTCTTGCGCCAGTTCCGCAAGCTGTCCGTCCCATCATATGGGCAGTCAGCACCTGCTCCAATAAATCTGTCTCGCCGCGCGTCCCCGGTACTAGGCACCCCTTTTGCACTTTCTGCTCGTCAACATCGCTACCGGCGTGATGCCGATGACGACCCGTGCTTCAGCAACCCCTTTGCGGACACCGCGTCGCCAGTCGAGCTTTCGCCGTCGTCTTCCTCCAGCAGCGACTATGGCATGATGATCCCCCCTGCGGTCATGACACGGTCTTCGCCCAACCAAGCCATCTTTGATGCGTTTGTAGCAACTCGCTCCCGAGTCTTACGGGTGGGTCCCCTCTTTCTTAGACACCGGCGCCCTTCTGATTTCTCGTAAAGTTACACAAGCAGTCTCACGTACCGTTCGTCTCCCTCGTTTCGTTCTTTTTGCGTGCTGAGGAAAATGTAAGCTATTCCTGGTTTGTAGAGTGATTCCTCCATCTAAGACTTGCTGTAGGATGCACCATATGGCCGAGCCTCGTTTCCACCGGTCTCGGTGTGGACATTGAGAGACTGCATTGAGCCTAACGATATTTGGGCCGTTTTCAGATCGCACGAGGAGGTGAGTCCAAGATCTGTATATGTCTGGATTTAGAAGGTTCGCAACCGAGCGGCAATCCCACGCTCATGATTGGAGCGCATGGGCAATCCTATTTTTGCGCCACCGACGCGATGGACCTTCACCTCATTACCACGTGGGTGGCGCCGGTGAAATCGAGTGAAATGCAGTCGCGTACGCCGCTTATGAGTCAGACAGGCGTGATTGTTGGCAGTGGCATTGGCAGCTAGGCACGAAGATGGTGCTCGTTTTTTTGACACAGCGGCTTGTCAGCCGATGGCTTACACCTTCGGAGTCGGAACTGCCGCACAGTTTTTCGTTCCACATTGACCGATATTCCGATGCGTATAAAATTGCTGTGCTGACCACCATGCATATCATAGGCTTGTGCTGCCCTCTCTCTTTCTCGCCCTTCCATTACCGTCGCTCCTGCTCTCGAGAGCGACTTGGAATCGTTTGAGAAACTCCGGCGACTCGACTTCCCTTCAAAGGTATGCCCAACGACCCTAGGTGTTCGCCTCGGCCTGACCTTGCTTGTAGTTCCCCTCACCTCCCCATTCCCTTCCCGGAGGTCAACATATCCTTCGCATGTCATTGTCTACCCCTGATCTACACAGACGCGCACAAGTCGGAGCATCACACCTTGCTCAAGGCTCTCCCAACCAACAAAACGACGACTTTGTCATCTCCAGCAACCCTCCCAACCCGCGCACCACTTTCAGGCTTGGCGACTGGATGTGAGTTTATTTTCTTTGCCTTTCTAATCTGTTTTCAAATTCGCGATCGATATGCCGGGCCATGTGATGGAGATTAGGGGCTTTGATGTTGACTGTCTCGTGAAAATCGGTGCTGACTGTTTTCTTGACAGATGCAACTCTCCGAGCTGCGCCGCTCACAACTTTGGGTGCGTTCGGTTTTTCTTGTTTCAGAATGTTCGGTTGGATAGTTTCCCGTCCCGTCAACGCAAGCGGGGTTCCGGTGGTG
The DNA here is from genome assembly GCA_021014945.1 of Leucogyrophana mollusca. Taxonomy (NCBI): domain Eukaryota; kingdom Fungi; phylum Basidiomycota; class Agaricomycetes; order Boletales; genus Leucogyrophana; species Leucogyrophana mollusca. The sequence continues at coordinate 73,340 of MU266424.1, read as the reverse complement.
GTTCGAGGATGCTTGGTCACCCGGGTCGTTTGGCTTGTGAATTCATCGCATCGTCATCCCAATTCCAAATTATGCAGTCTCCTATCTCCCGCTATCTTCTTTCACGGAGATATCGCATCATAGTAGCGCACTCCGCCTCGCCTTTTAGTTTTTCATCGTCTTCCACTTTCTCCCGTTCTCCATCGCTCTTCGTTGCTCATGGTTCTGACTGACACTTTCCCTTGCATGATTTTGCACAGGCGGAACCTCGCATGCAGAGGCTGTGGATGCCCTCGCTCCGAGAACCAGATGCCCTCTCTTCACCGACAAGGATCCTGTGGAATGCAGTCGACGCGCCTCCCCGCTTCCCCTCGTTTTGTGAACGGCACGAACCCCGCCCTCTTTTCGCAGTGCACCCTTCCTCCCCCGCCTGCATCGCCGCTGTACCCGAGTGCTGGTCATAACACACGCCATGCGTCGGCCCCGCAGCCTGCTCTGACGAGCCCAAAGCCACCGCCGTCGCCTTCCCACCCTCTCCTGACCCCATCTGGCCGCGCGTTCGCGGTGGGTGGCAAGGTTCACAACGTTTCGACGGACCCCTTGACCCCCTGCATCATGTATTGGCCTGATAACGAGCCCTTCCCTGAACAGGGCCAGATTCGCCCAAGTGGGTTGATGGGAGTACCGGTCAGTTTGAAATGTGGTTAATGTCGGGAATATACTGATGTGATTCGATGCAGCAACCCCCAATCCTCAACACAGGCAACCGTGGCCCCATTGAGCATCAGCCCGGCGATTGGATTTGCTTGAAGTGCAACTACCTTAACTGGAGGAGGCGTAAAGTATGCCAGACGTGCTTCCCGTGTATGTTTCCTTTGCCATACAACTCTCCGGCGGTGCACTGATGTAACTCGCAGATGCGGAAGGAAACGGGGACTCCATATCTGCTGCTGTTCAGGCGGAACGTATTGCCCTGTTGACCTCGGTTTTGTCGCAAAATCAGCAACTGTCTCCGGCCAATAACCAGGTTTTCAACCCACCCCCGGCTTCTCGCTCTCATTCCATGACGCCACCGCAGCGCCAGCGCCAGTTCATGGAGCTAACCTCTCCCCCAGCTCAAGCGCCTTATCGGTCCCAATCCCATTGCGATCTCGGCACGCAGTATGCCGACACCCAGTTCATCTATCAGACATCGGGCCCTCGCCGCTCGTCGTCGTCTTTCCCTTCTATGGGTGACCTGGAGGAATCTCTACCCACTGCGGAACCCACTCCCCTCCTTCCGTCCTTCCTACAAGATATAGTGCAGTCGCCTACGCTTTCTCCGACGTCGACATCGTCTGCAGACTTGTCTATAGAAGAATATGATGACGGCTTTTCGTCTCCCGGGCGCTCATCATTCGGGCGCGACCGTTTGGTAGCAACCAATGATTCTTCGACCAACCTGCCACTTAACAATATTTGGAGGTTGAACGACGAGGAGACTAAGGGTATTTCGGGCATTGCACTGCCCAACCACGTCGACCTCATGGGTAGCAGGAAGGGCAGCCATGAGATTTTACGTCGCCAGCCTACGACGCCTTAACTCTATGTGAGCCATTATTTTGCACCGGCGCCCATCATCTTCTCATCTATCCCTGCAGTTATATCTTCGTTCGCAGCAAATATGTCCACCCCTATGCTAGAACACGGGGACTTTTTATTTCGCACAGGCATGCACAAGGAATTGTTTCATTTTATATGGGAAATACGGTTTAGAACACTACCGGCCTGGTATTGTTATTCAATTCGTCGTACTCTGCTGGCTCACTTGATGGACCATTGCTTGGAATTTTCGCGAGGCTACTTTTTCATGCCCCCACTTGTCCCGGATCTCCCCTCCCAACGTATCACACCGGCATCTTAACAACACTGTTTATCTTGGTCATTTATATTATCTTGGAATCTACGTCTACCTTATGTACCTCACATTAGTACAGTCTCGACGCTGCAATGAATTGTTTGTTTGTGCATGTTAGCATCAGAGGCCTTTGGTAAATGCGTACAAACAGCGCGTGCATCTCGAGTAGGCCTCGTTCGACGCGTTGTAGGTCAAAAGAACTTCGCGCTTACTGCGGCAGGTGCTATGCTAGGCCGCATCACCTGCTCTTCTTAGTCACCTTTTCTTTTCTCGATATGCCGGGACCTATATCCATTCAGCTTCAAGGTCCTCCTTCAGCTGCTGCGACGAAGTATCTGCAGTCTCTATCATCGACTACCCGCGATGTCCCTAATGAATCTGATTTGCTAAAATCAATCCGTTCTGCTCTGCGAGGCCCAGCAACCAACTCGGTGACCACATCCTACAATCCCTCATTCGACCAACTCAATGGATCTTGGATAGAACAAGAGCTGTCTTGGAATCAGCGCTGTGTGGTGCTCAGCCATGGCGGGGTCATAGTAAGGAAGTGGGATTTCGATGGTGAAGGACAGATAGTCCAATATGCTTGCATCGCTAAGCTTGCACAGACTACGGATAGGCTTGGGGGACCCGTACACGGCAGCGCTCATTATACATCATCGAGCGATGCTCCTCCCCAAGAGGGTGCGTCAGCGGCACCTGTCTTTGGACCATTTGCGCGGGCGCGGGACGAGAAGAAGCGGGACTGGGAACACCAGCTGGAAGTACCTGGCGTCTTCGTTTTTCTCCGTAGCATCGGCAGAATCTTCCTGCAGGACGGTATGGATTACACCTTCTCCCTCCCGTTCATCGTTCGCAAAGCTTGGCCACTGCATCCTCATGGGGTAATGATACAGAGAGTCCTTGATCCTGCTGAAGTTGAAGAAGCAAATGCAACGGGGGATGCTCCACTACCGACACTATTTTCCATAACCAACCCTTTCTCGGAGCCTGCCTCTGTGGGCATCTCGACCGGGATCATCGGTGGCTGTCAAGAGCAGGCCATTTCACTCAGGGACGAGGACGACAATTGCAAACGGCCTCTCAACTACGTTCCCGCTGCAGAGGAGATCGTTTGGATCTCGCAGCGGACGCCAGGTATGCTGGAGGACATTCTGGTAACCATGAACAAGGAGAAGGGAGAAATAACTATCTGGCGGTATGCATATATCAAACCAAAGGACCAGCCAGTACCCCTTGGCCGTAGTAGGGCTCGCAGCCTCTCGCGCAAGAGGACCTCCATGTCGGGAACTATCCCTGGTCGTCGGCGACACTCGACAGCCGTCAATGAATCTGCAGACTGCGACCTTCGACTGCCCACCTCGCAGCACGATGGCCCACTTGAGTCATCGACCACTCACGGGTTTTCGTTGCCATTTCCTCTGGACCGACGCAACTCCATCGCGCGTGCGGACCTTAGCCTGACCCTCGATAGGATGGCGCTTGGGAGTAGAGAAGCGGAGGCTATGTTGTCTCCCGTTGAGCATGGCAGAATGAAAGCTTCGTATTGGATGCATGGACTGCTCACCTACGCCGTGCCGGACACTACCCAGTATGAATCATTTTGTGTGTCGACGTCTAGTTGCTAAACTATCCATAGAGCGCGATCTAGATCTCCCACGTCGGTGGCTATGTTCGACCGTCGGTACGACGGCACTCACAGTCGCTCCCTCCTAGCGATTTGCTTACCAGACTCGGAGGCACTCATCTTCACTGTATCAGTCGCCGAACCTGACAAACCGCTCGTGGTTAGATTCCTGACAAGTTTGCCGATCGAATCCGTGGAATCCATCCGTGCGACGCGATCATCCGTTTGGGACTTGCTGGCAGTGAAGAAAGATCGCACGTTGTCCGTCTTTACTCATGGCCTGCTGGAGCTCCCTATCCGGCTCAAACGCCATCATTCTACAGCACGCACTCCTGTCATTTCTTCCACGGAGGAAGTGGTCGCAATCAAGGATCCGTGCATATCTTCCGTGAGCGTGGTTCTACGAGGGGGTGAGACGTTCCGTGTATCGATGTGTTTCATTCCGCAAGACAACTTGGTCAGTCAAGCTCTCCAAGTTCTTTCGCTTGTCCTGCCCGAAGACAAACACTATGCTCTCCATCGTGCGTTCCTTGAGGTATGGTCAGACCTTCATTTCCGGTCATGGAAGGGGATTGAATTCGAGGCATTTTCGACGGCAATACGTACCACTTTTGACCTCCAATTGGTGTCCCCATTCGAAAATCCTGATCCTGCCACGTCAGGTGGATGGCATACCCTATCCATGTCCCCCACGCTGGGCTATTTTGACGACGATCCCGCGCTAAAGGGTTTGTCCCTGCCTGCGCCACCACCGAGCCATTGCACCTTCCTCTTTACTTTGCAGCCTCACCCTCTCCTTGCTCCGATTCTCTATGCCTTGCATATGCTTGCAGAAGATCTCCGGCTCATGGCACACAAACATGTCTTACTTCTCAGGCTTGTCCCTTTGGTCATCAATATAGCGCAGATCATCCGGCCTGAATGGGCCGACTACTGGAAACGGCTTTGTCCCACTGCCTTATCACCATGGCCAGCACCTGTCGCCACAGGTAGGTACGTGTCTTTGGTGTGCGACAAAGTACTCATATGTGGTCTTCAGTGGTCAAACAGTTAGATGACCGTATTCCCGTCTGGCCTCCTGACATGTCCGCTATTCTTTACGGACGAATAAGTAATCCTGAATGGGATTTTCCCTCCTACTCCACCGAGGGGCTTTCGTCAGTATTCCAGGTCACACCATCGTATTCTTATGGGTCGTTTGAGCCTCTTCAAACCATACAACGCCTCACAGCCGCCTATGTGTGTCTTGCGGACAAGACCGTGACGTCCACTCAGAAGCGTGCAGAACGGACAGTCGCAACCTTGATAGACCTATATAAGACGGCAAGGTCCGGGATCCGGTTCTTGGATAGCCTCCCCTTGGGGATCGCAGCCCCTTTGAGGGAAGCTATCAGGACGTGTCAACTTTCTCCCCCAGCACACTGGCTTCCAGAACATTACGAGCTTATTGGACGTCGAGATTTGGCGTATAGTGTTGCTCAAATTCAGCCTGATATATCACACAAAGGCCTTTTCCTGTCGGCAGACGCGTACATGGTATGTATGGCTGCTTGTATGTGCCTCGTATCTCGGACCTGATGAGCAAGAACCGCCAGAATAAACACCGTCGTACGACGATAAACACATTAGTGGGTCAAGCCAAATCTGCGAGCCTTGGAGAAGTCGACGCTGTTTCTGGCGTTGAGCTTGACCTGGACGGGTTCACCGACATTCGGTTCGGCCAAGATCGTAGATTGGAGGAAGCAGCTCGGATTCTCTGCTCTTCGGCCATCCCGTCTGTAAGGATTTTGGAACGCCCAGATCTCAAGTAAGGGACTACCAGCTACTTGTTGATACCCAGTTAATCTTAGCTGCAGTGAGCACGATCAAGCCAAAGAACAACAGCATCAAGTTGTCCGAATTGCAGAGAGGACACTCGCATTGCCGTATGGGAGGGCAATGTTCACATTCGGAACAGTACAGACAGTGACTAGAGAGGCCTACGTGATCCCCAAGCTGGAGTACTCGGTCAGAATACAGCCGCTTAACATCACCAGTGCTCCAGAGGCGGGGAAGATACCTCTAGATTGCACAAATTGGGGCGAATTCCACAACGGCGTAGCTGCTGGCCTTCGCATTGCGCCCTCGGCTCGTGGTGTGGAGAGCTCGTGGATCGCATTCAACAAACCTTCTGAGCTTACACCTGAGCATGCCGGATTCCTATTTGGCCTCGGCCTGACAGGTCACCTCAAAGAGATGCTGACTTGGCACACCTTCGGTTATCTGACGCCAAAACATGATCTGACATCCATCGCTGTTCTCCTTGGTCTGTCCGCTGCGAATATTGGTACAAGTAATCGTCACGTCACAAAGCTACTTGCGGTCCATACACCTGCCCTACTCCCAACCCCAAGCGTCGACCTGAACGTATCGCTGATGACCCAGGCTGCTGGCCTAGCCGGCGTCGGTCTCCTATACCTTGGGACAAAAAACCGGCGAATGGCGGAGGTCTGTCTTAATCAGATAAGCCGGAGAGACTTGGTGCAACCCGATCTCAGTAACGAGCATCGCGAGGCCTATACGTACTCAGCAGCTCTGGCTTTTGGGATGACGATGCTCGGACAAGGTTCTTCAGTCCCAGCGGACTTGGCGTCCCTCGATCGCTTACGGGTCTTGGTTCATGGGGAAGGAAAGTTCCCTTTGAACGCCCGTAACCGCCCCGCCTTCGACGTGAATATCACCTCACCGGCAGCATCGATTGCACTAGGGCTGATGTACCTGAAGACGGAACGACGGGATGTGGCCGACATACTGGAGATCCCCAGCACCGTTTTGGAGCTCAGCCACATACAGCCCAGCTTCCTTTTGATGCGCACAGTATCACGTGCTCTGATCATGTGGGATTCCATTGCGTCGACGCATCAGTGGATGGCAGCCCAGATCCCCGACCCAATCTCCAAGGCCATGCGAGAGCATGTTGCTGGCAAGCCCGCTGACGATGCCATCGAACTTGCCTACTATAATATTGTTGCCGGGTGTTGTTTTGCCGTCGGGCTGAAGTACGCTGGAACCGCGCGTCACGAAGCATATTTGCTAGTCTTGAACTATTTCGATATGTACAGTCGATTTGTTGCAGGCAGCGGTAAGTCCTCGGTCTTAATTTCTCGCTCCCCATATCTCATCAATTCTCCCAGGTCCTGCGTTTGACCACAAGATCAAGCGATCTGCTGTACGAGAAGGTTTAAACCTCATTTCTATTGCTGTGTGCATGATAATGGCCGGCACAGGCGAGATTTCTTGTCTCAGACGACTGAGATATGCCTACGGAATGTATCACCAGGCCTTCAGGTATGGCGTCCATGTCGCTACACACATGTCACTTGGCTTGCTCTTCCTTGGGGGTGGGCGCTACACGCTGGGTACATCGAACTCTGCAATCGCATGCATGGTGGCAGCATTCTTTCCGCGATTCCACCATGTCTCCTCCGATAACAAGAGCTATCTTCAAGCCTTGCGTCACTTATGGGTTCTGGCCGTAGAGCCACGGTGTCTCATTGCCCGAGACGTGAACACGCGCGAAGCAGTCTATCTTCCTGTCAAGATCACTGGACTGGAAGGGAAGCAAAGGGGCGTCTCGCAGTTTATATCGCCGACCCTTATCCCGGATTTCGACAGGCTCCTCTCCATCAAAATTGATACACCTCGATACTGGCCTTTCTTGGTGGACCTCGAGAACGTTCCCCAGCATAGAGCTAGTCTGCTGAAGAATCAGACGCTCTTCGTCAAGCGACGCACAGCATTTCTCAGTTACACAGAGGACCCCAGAGGGAGCCGAAGTCTTTTCGTGCGGTCGGGTTCGTCTGCCGGTGATGCTGCAACCTTGGACTTCCCACAGATGACAGACGCGAAAGCTCATCCTGCAAGTGACCTCACCCATTTCATATCCTCGTTCTCCAACGATATCCTATTCCTCGCTTTCGCGGACTATTTCTCGCGAGATGACGGGGAAACGCCGGCGGAGAAAACCTTCCATAACTACTGCCACGCAGCACTACTGGACAGCATCCTCCAGGACAAAATTGAGACTTTGCAGTCTCATCTCATGTTGTACCAATATCGCACACAGTCTCTCCCCTCCCGGTTTTTCCATCTGCGTCTGCAGGACCTCCGTTTTGCAATGGACTTTTACAGCAAAGTTTATGATAGGCGATTCAGCGGTCGATCTGAAAACAACCTGCGACCTCCCCTCATCCGCGAGAACACAGTTTCGGGGGCCTTGCAAGCCCTCGACGACCGCCTTGATATTGTTCAAAATGACGCGCGCTTCAAAGTCGCCCTCTCGCAGTATGCACGCGGTGAACTCGTTTTGGATACGATTTACGAATTGGGACAATGGCTTGCATGGTATCTGCTGAGAAACGGAGTCCCAGTGTCCTCACTACTGGTTGTTATGAGGTCATATGCTCAGGACGCATACGCCCAGTCTTCTCGCCGCCCGCCCCCTGAGGGCACCACAGATGTGTCAACTCTCGATCAGGGCGTCAAAGAGGTTTTGCATGGCACTGGAACCAAGATGACGACAGCATTTGGCTCTGGGTGGTCCCTCCCGTCGTTGGAACGAGTGATCCAGGCATGGCGAGGTGTTATAGAGTAGGGCCTTTTCCGCTTTCGGTTTCAATCTCTTCCTAGCTATTACCGCTGTACTCCTTTCTCAGTCATACACTCAAGTCGCTTCCCGCCTCATATGGTTCACGCTGTACAAGCTCGTGTTACAATGAAATAGCATATGCATTACGATGATGGCAGGATATTTCCCAGATCTCGAAGGTATTCTATAATATGATACATCAGATACACCATCCATCTGTGACAATATCCAAATTTACACCGCGGTACATGAGTAATAGATAGAGGTGATGTTCTATATAACAATATTTAGAGGTCAAGCTTAAGGAGTGGGAGGGGAGACGGGGGTGCGCTTGAATCCAGCAGGTTTTTGAAGCCCCTGCTCGATCAGAGTCGTGCGGCGCTGTTTCACAGCCTACCATGACCTGTTAGTATCGAACCGCGCACTCAGGCCTGACGAAACTTACCTCGTTCAACCTGTCCAGCATACCCACGGTGGTCTCCCAATCAACACATGCATCGGTTATACTGACGCCGTGTTTGAGGCCAGCAGGGCCTTCCTCAGGGACGTCTTGGCGACCTGCATTGATATGTGACTCGATCATGACACCAGTGATGTTCCTGTCGCCAGCAGCCAGTTGTGTGCAGATATCATCAACAACCTTGGGTTGATTGTTGTGGTTCTTTTGAGAGTTGCCGTCTGAACGATACGAGTCAGGTCCCAGTCGGTGAAAGAAAGCAACGCAAGGACTCACGGCTACAATCGATCATAACGCTGGCGTGGTTTTGGGGGCGAGCTTTCTCAATAGCCTTGGCTGCCGAGCGGACGTGTTCGGATGCGAAGTTTGGTCCTTTGGTCCCTCCACGGAGGATTACGTGCACATCCTGGTTTCCTCTCGTTTTCACGATTGCGGCGAGACCCTGTTCAGTAACACCCATGAAGGCGTGAGGATTTGAACTCGAGCGCATTGCGTCAATAGCAACGTTAACACTATGTTCACCGATCAACGCCAAGGACAGCCATAATGGTCAAAAAGAGTTACCTCCCATCCGTGCCATTTTTAAATCCAATAGGGAAAGATACACCTGAGGCTAGCTCACGGTGAAGCTGCGACTCCGTCGTGCGAGCACCAATAGCACCCCAAGAGATAACTGTGGGTAAGTGAGGTCAGGTCACCGAACAATACAGATTAAGAATGACGTACGATCAGCGATATACTGAGGAGAGATAGTATCAAGTAATTCGGATCCAACTGGGACACCGAGATCCGTTAGATCACAGAGAAGTTGTCTTGCAATTCGGAGGCCCTTGTTGATCTGGAAAGACCCATCGATGTCCTGGGAACAATTCTTAGTCCAAGATGAGAAGCATGAATGGGGAAGGTACATACCGGGTCATTGATCAGACCTTTCCAGCCAACCGTGGTTCTGGGTTTCTGTGATTGGTAAAGATTAATGTATGCTAACAGCGCATTTATGAATTTAGCGTACTTCACTGTAAAGTCGACAAAATTTGCGTTAAAAAGAGTAATTATGCAGAGGATGAAAGTTGCGTACAAGTAGGCTCGCATAACAATGAGAAGGTTGTTCCAGGTAGGCATTTTAGCCTTGAGAAGCTTCGCGTACTCCACTGCTTGCTCAGGGGAGTGAATCGAGCAAGGGCCAACAATGACAAGTACTCTGTCATCTTGTCCTGCGAGCACTCTAGCAGAGTTGAAGCGTGCTGATGCGATGGTCAAGCGCGAACCCTCTGTTGGAGTTATGTCGTGCCTGAGCAGAGCAGGTTGGACTAGAGGGTCATACTGATCGGGGGCAAGTCAAGTCAGGCTAAGGGGGGGGGGACCCAAGTAATCTCAACGTACCCCGATGACACGTCTGTCCTGCATGTACTGTTGCATTTGCTTGTCATCCTCGGCGTCAGGGACGGGTGTAACGTTGTAGGTCATCGTGGAGGATAGTACAGATGGTACAGTGTCTAAAATCTGCTGGTGGTGGTATGCGACTGTGGGGGAAATGTTGAATGGACTTCCGGGGAGATCGCTGACCTTTTTATACGAAAGGATCAGCTTTTTGTTGCGGTGTTGCGTTTTATTCGGTGTAGAGTCATATCCGATCTGTTCTCGATTTGGGTTTGCAAACGTTGCTAAACTCAAGGACATTTCATTTCTCACGCCACACTGCCATGTCCTCTCCCAAAACAGCCGTAACGTTGAATCCGGTGCCAGGTTTCTGCGTAAAGTCAAAGGCGCTCCAGCAGACGGTAGTCCACAGGACAGCCTCTGATGGCTCTCTAGTTCATTCCGATATCCAAGGCCTACAGGATTCCTCAGCGCCCACGCAAATCTCTATCTCGAAAGGAATTAAAATCTTCCTAAATATCGCTTGGGACGCCAACGTTCCTCCGCCTCCTCCAGGAAGCGAGGATGCAATACACAAGGCAATGCTCGGCGACGATCCAGACGAATCAAATCCAGATGGTTGGTTTGTCCCAGTAGTCGTGTCTGACGGGCGTCCAGACACTGACAAAGGTCGGTGTTTTAGCTCCCTGTTGTCCATCTTAGTTAGATCGGTGCTGCTTTCGCTGTTACCGAGGTGCCCCACCGGCAGCCCGTGTCCGCGCCACGTCGGTGCGCTCTGCTCTTAGCGCCAGCTTCTCACGTACGCGATGCAGCCGGCCAGCCATCCGTTGTATTTGACTGTATCTTCAACTCGTCTATCAAATCACGGACACTCAAAGATCCCGAATTCAAGACGTTTATCATTGGTAAGTCCAGATATTGGTCTAACTCCTTTGGTCCCGTCCCACGCCCCTTTCCGCAGAGCTCGCTCTACAGCGCGTCGAAGCCCGGACTTCGATAACCTTGTCCCGCCAGATCGGCACACCGAATATCGCCTCGAAAGGCAAACCGGAAACGCGGCAAGTTTTAGTGCCTACAGTGCTGTACCCCCAAGGGCACCCTAAACACCGCGACACGACCAGCCTCATTCAAGAAATCCCCCCAGGCAGCACCACTGCAACCGCTAAGCCGGAAGTTGCCGATGCTCCTAAAGGGGTCCTCAAGAAGGCAACGGTCTCTTCGAGTACACCGCAAACACCCTCGTGGTCATGGACTAAAATTCAATCAAAAATCCGCATAGTTATCGATGTGCCTGGACTAGTAAGCCAAATTCACTCCCGTCCCCGCGGTATCCAACGTAATGGTGCTATCTGCAGACACACGCCGCGATACCCATATCTACGCTTGATATAGAACCGCGTCGAGTGATCCTTCACATACCTGCGCTCTATGAACTTGACATCACCCTAGATGCATCGGATGCTGAGCTCGTGGCTACATTTGCGAAGTGCGGCGCTGGTGACGCAGCGCTCAGCCTCAAGCGGATGCGCGATCTAGAAGTAGACACTGCAAAGGCGGAATGGCGTGTCGCGGATAAGACGATCATAATCATTGCCTAGCCTATGTTGGATCGTTGATGCGGTTTGGAGGGGTTGTTATGCATAATAGACCTTCGCAGATGGCCCCCATAGTTACCCTATACAGTATGCAATGAGCGCCCATGAACTTGTGAAGCAATTTACTCCAATTTGATCTTCGGCAGGCCTCGGGGTTTGGAAGCCCGTCGAGCACGCGAATCCGTGAGGCTTATAAGGGTTTTCATTTGTAGGTGGAGTGCTATGAAGCACAGCTTGGCTTGCAATCGACTGCCCACCAGTAAGCTAAGGCGTACCCTGCCCCCTTGGACAATCGGGGCGCCTTGGTGAACCCGCCGACTACCGTATCAACCTAAAGCACGTTCGTATTGCACATGCACCTTAGCCATCCAATTGCGATTATGACAGTATCTAAGTAAGTCTTCACGTCATGTATCCCGAAGGATTCGCGCTAACTGCGACTAGGAGTCGGCTACTTAGCCGATTCAGTGCACCAGCTCCTATAAGATCGGAGGCAACCCTCACGATAATCAAAAGGACTTACCCCGCCGGTTTGCCGGGCTCATATCTGGGGTGGAGGGTCAATACGAGCCGTCGGTGCATCCAGCTGCTGGTGTGATACGGGACGCGGCCCCACGAGTTTCAGTGGGAAGGTCCCACTTTGTAAGGACTGCACCTGAGCAAGGTCAGTCAAGATCTTTGTGATACACATGCAGTTCATCTTGATCACAGGTACATATCCGTTATCTCGGGGTGGTGGTTCTGCTGGAAGTCTCTTAGACAACTCTGGCTTTGAGGTGCCTGAATCCTCCAGCGGAACGATGCCGACTGGATCGAGGTCCCACTCGGGCTCGCACAAACGGCGCGCAAGTTCGTTATCACTATCATGGAAATAATCGGCACCCAAATCTATATTTCGGTTCTTCCACCTTGTAATCTGAACCAGCAGTCGAGTATATCCTTGATAGTGGTACTCGGCCCCCAGACTTTGGTTGCTGGCTAAGCCAACTCGAGAAAGTACACGCACCACGGAAGGATGCGTGGAAGTGCATTTTACGGGGCCGATACAGACGACAGCGATGCGATCCGGTGTGTCAGATGATCCTGTTGAGCCAGGGGGAACTGCTGCGCTAGGATTGCGGGGAAATTTCCTCAAGCATCAAGCAACAGTGTCTGACAAGACAGATCAACAGCAATGATTCGAGGTTGCAAAGGGCAACGGTGTGAGCCACATCAACGTTAAGGAACAGGATGAAGTGTCGCGGGAAAGGCAGCGGTTACAACCAATCTGATACGCAATGCAGATGCATAAATACAATTTGTTCGGCACATGGGTACCGGGTTTGCTACAGGTTGGATGCGATCAAGGAAGCGGACAAGAAGGAGACGTGCAACAGCACAGGCTGGAACTTAGCATCATAACAGGGAATTCGCAAGGTCGGTGAAATCTGATCCCAGCGAAAATGGAGCAAGCTACTGGAGAGCGAGAGTTGGTGAGTGCGTACCTTTGCATGCGGCCTTCACCTTTCCCATGCCCTTCAATTGGCCGTCCTCGATTTTGTAACCGAGTGCGATGATTGCTTGATGCCTTTGGACCGCGAGAGGCTAAGGAAGTCAACATGTCAATAAGTAGGCAATAGGCCCACACGCGTAGCCCACGTACTATAAGGACCTTCCCTTTCGCTAGGATTTCAGTAGTAATCTTGCGCTTTTTGTCTTCTACCATAGCATATTCCAGGAGAAAAGCAGTGTATATCTTCTCGCTACCCGTGCGCACTCTCTCAGCACGATTGTGGCTGGCTTCCCCTGACAGTGAAATCGACGAGGCCCGTGACTTACATTTCTTTCATGATGACTCCAATTTCGTCCTGTTTGTCCTGTAGCTGCTCCGCCAGTTCATTATGAGTGGAAGGGTACGTCGCTGAAGATCAAATAGAGAATTTCGAACGCATTTATCGAGCCTTTTCTCCGTCGTTCTCAGGGCCTTGCGCTCCCTCTCTTTGATCTCCTTGTGCTCCTTTAACCAAGCCGCTGCATATGATTTCGTCAGTGATCTAGGTGTGGTGGTTGAAAAGGAACCTTTCATTTCCTTCGCTGCAGCGGCGTACATTCTACCACGTCCTTCGTTCAACAGGCCACATGTCGACTTCTCAGAAAGTAGGAAAGACTGACTCATGATCAGCTGGACTATCGCTGCCCGTGGTTTTCTGCGATAACTGGGGTTCGGAACCATCCTCGAAGACAGACGATGCGCGGGACTGTAGTCTTGCAACCTTCTTGCCTGGCATTCCGGATGATAAACGAGTAATGGTTCAAAATTTCAAATTGACGAGCGTTGTCCGTCTCGGACGCGTCAATGTGACGCGTCGCGTGTGACGGTCACGTGCGAGTGACGTTTTGTGATTGACTCAGTAAAGGACAAGCAGTCGACCCCAAAGATTGCGCTGCAAACGGTTGCTGATGGTGAGTAGTATAGAGGCTACAAGCGACATCAATATAGTAGTGTTCATATGCACAGCAGCCAAGTATAGGGGCATTTCTAAGACCCAGGCTTGGGAGCGACGATGTGGTACCGAGAGCAGAAGAGCAGACAGCGAGGGGGATTCAAAGCATCTAAAGCCTCCAGGAATTGCGGTGAAACGACTCCTCCAGCATCAGCAGTGAGAACTACCTTATGCCAAGGCATCCATGCGAGGACTTCCCGCCCTTCCTCAAGACCATCAGCTGTGCTAACAGTACGACCACCATATGCAGGAGATGAAAAAGAAAACAGTGTGACGTAGGTACCATCCGGAAGATCGTTCAGTCCTTTGTGGCGGCTGCGTAGGCGGCACAAAGCAAGTCCTGAGCGGGGCACTGGTATGGTCCGCGGACGATCCGGAGAAAGCGTGATGTGCAGCACTTTAAGAATGCGGAGATGTAAATCAGCTGAAACGCGGGTGATTGACTCAATTTTCTGCTCCATTTGCCTACGCCAGAGCGCAAAGTCGGTTCGAGAGCAGGTCATAAGATGCTGCGCACGCTCTGCAAGACCACCCCTAGGCAACTGCGGCTCAGCAGAGGTATGCAGTATCGCGGTGTGAATTGACCGCACCGGATGAACTTTGGTTCTTTGCCGCGGCCTCGCTTATCTGGACTCACCATCACGCCTCTCTGGAGCTCACGATCAGTGTGCGACGTAAAATTGTGACCATGTTGTTGGAGGAATAACGACAAAATCTCAGCGCCACCACCCTCCTTGGTTGGATCTGTTGCATGAGCCACGCTGGTTGTAAGGATTGTCGTCATGTTCTTCTGTGGCGAAGTAGGGCGATGATCTGGTAAAGGAGGCAGCGCCAGAGGCTTGAGAGACGTCGTGGATTTGCTCGTCGAAGCAAGAGGCATCGGAGGTGGCTTTCGGATGGTTGACGTGGGATCCTCCGAATCCGTAAGCATCTGAAATTTTGGGGCGAGTTTCAATGCGGCCATCCCTGACGTCGACGGCACTGACTTCTGGTCCGGTTGTGGTGGGCGTGGGGGATGCGTAAACATGGGTGGTTTCAATGGTCGCTTGGCTGTGGAAGGATCGATCCCGTGCGTGACCTCTGAGGAACTGGCAGACTCAGTGCAAGGATCCGGTGGGGGCCCATGCCTTGTGCGAGAGATGGGCTTCAGCGAAGCCTGTCCCTTAGACACCGGTTTTGCTGATATCCGATCTTTGGAGGTGACTTTCGTTAATTGCCGCTCTTCAGCTTTGCTACTCGATGATTCAGTCGGTGTGTCGAATGCAGAGACGAATTTCTTGATGCTCTCTGGTGGTTTATAGGAGGATTTCGGTTTCTGGAAGCCTTCAGGCCCTTGAATACGAGGACGCTTTGCAGTGTGTGCCTGTCGTGGCTGTCAATCCTTCGGTAAAGGGCCGGATGTCGACAAAGATGACTTGCCTCGGAGCGATCGCGTTCTGGTTGACGGGATTTGCCCTTCATGTTGTCGAAATTTAAATGCGAATCAACGAGGTTTGCGCAGATGCACGATACGGGACCAATAAAGGACACGATATATTTTAAAACTCCGCAGAATTGCTTCCACGCGGAACACGACTGGAAAGGTCCCAAGACCTTCAATGAATGATCGAGTTGACGGCCTGCGGTCCGCCCTTGAGGTCATAAAAATGGCCAGAAACCTGCGGGTCTTCTGGAGCCACCATGGTAGTCCTCACAGAGGCAGACAAGCGCGAAATCGGACAGGTGAACTGTCTTCCGCGCCTCGATACCAAGCTAGCTGACTGAGTGACTAACATCTGCCCTGCCACGGCTGCAGCACTTCGTATTTGGATTTCATGGACATGAAATCAGCGAGGATGCGAGGACGCTTATCCGCGATTATCATGTTGGGTGCGTTCGAGCCATGTTGCGATTGCCTGCTCCGCATCTGATTGCCTGAACAGACATATCATTCTCATGAAGAGGAATGTTCAGAGTGAGTGTTAGTCCGTGCTTCTTTTTCACTGTTTGATGTTTCTCCGTATATTGGCAGGCGTCTTACAAGTTCACCGACTAGTGCGCGGCCTTCAGCAGCTCGCGAAAGAATCTGGTCATTCCAAGCCACTGATGATAGGTATCGATCAAGAGAACGGTAGGCAGTTCCTTTGACCGAAGAATACATCTTGAAACATATACATATGTAGGTTTGGTATCAGCATTCAGCTCCACCGCCAAATATACTGCGGGCACACAATTGTCAGTAACATATCGTGTACCACTTTACTTGATGCTCACACCTGTCTGGGGCACTAGCCCGGGCGCAATGGCGTTAGCGGCAACAAATTCAACTGACATCGCTGAGCAATGCTCAGCTGCTTCAGCACGCGAAATGAAGCTGGAAGGAATCAACTGGGCGTATAGCCCGGTCGCAGATGTCAATTCCGACCACCGAAACCCAGTTATAGGCAAGTGCAATCACACATACGTCGCTTTGTGTAACTGAAACTGAAGTGTGTACTTCTCTCTAGGAGTGCGTTCATTTGGAGATGGTGCGAAATGCCCGTATAGAGCATGCATCTAGCGGATTGACCTTCTGCAAACAGATCCACACGAAGTTGCGCGGTACGCAAAGGCAGTCAGCAATGGTTTGACGGCAGGAGGGGTGGCACCCTCTGCTAAACATTTTCCTGGTCATGGTGATACCCACGTGGACTCTCACTTGGCTCTTCCCGTGATCCAGAAATCCAAGGAACAAATACTCAAAACGGAGCTGGTACCATTCCAGGGACTCGTCGAGGCAAAGATAGCCACCATCATGACAGGCCATATGGCACTTCCCCTTGTCACCGGGGACGACACACCGTGTTCCCTCTCCAGAACTATCACCACGGATCTGCTGAGAGGAGAAATGGGATTCGATGGTGTTATCGTAACGGATTGTCTCGAAATGGATGCCGTTGCGGAGAAGTATGGTTGCCCAAAGGGAGGAGTGATGAGCTTGCAAGCTGGTGCGGATGTCGTGATGATCTGTCACACCATGGATCGTCAGAGCGGGGCGGTGGAGGAAACGTACAAAGCCGCGGAAAGCGGCGCTCTCTCGCTAGACGACCTCAGGCGCAGTGGAAAGAGGATTGCCTTATTGAAGGATACTTTTGCTGGGACGTGGGACGACGTTTTGCACTCTGACTTCGATGAAGGCACTCTAGCCAAGTTGACCATCACAAACGCGAAACTCAGTGCAGACTCATACGCTGCCTCCACCGCTCTTATCCAGGGCCCGATCCCTGTAATTGGCAAGGAGGGTGGCCCAGTTTTGGTCATGACACCGGAGATGGAAAGCCTCAACAAGGCAGTGGACGATGCCGAGGGGCTGCTTCGCACGAATGCTGGCCAAGTTAGGAACACTGCTGGGCCACACTACCTCGCCTTTGCTGAATCAGTCGCGCGCCGACGGTCCTGCCAGCACGTCGTTTACTCGCGGCTCACATCCTCCTCGGGCGACGTCCTTCCTGAAGTTGTTACTGTCCTTCCCACGGTCGCAGCAATAATCTTCGTCACCCGTAACGCTGATCGCAGCACCTGGCAGCTTGACTACCTCGAGAAGCTTCGTGAACATCTGGTTCCTGCTACACCTGTCATTGTCCTAGCAAGCTGTGCGCCGTATGATCTGATGAACGTGACTGGCATTCCCGGTGCATACCTTGCGAGCTTCGAATACACTCCAGCAGCTCTTGAGGCTGCCGCTGCTGTTATATTCGGGGAGCGCAAAGCATCAGGGCGGGTGCCCGTACTCAACGGCGCAGTGATATCAACGTGAGTGTCGCGCGTGTGATCGCAATCGTGTGATCCACTGACCCCGATGCGAAATGCAGTGCTTAAGGGACACAAACTTGAACGGATTCAATCATGTATTTTGAGCATTCGCAGGCTGTTTCGATATCTACGCTGCAATCTAGGTGGTGAATGGAGATGCTGGTTTAAAGAATCTGAGCTACGACCGTCAGGTCCAAGCACCGCCGCGTATCTTCACGCGGCATTATGTGTATACGGCCGCCACTCTCAAACGCGGTCAAACCACTGATGCAACCTAAATACAGAGTTCGTCGAGATGACACGAGATGTCATGGGGAGCCTTGGAAATCTTTCGGTGGCTGGCCACGTCTATGCTCGCTGACATCTTGACAGCACTTTGCACGAGATCTGGATAACTTCCGGGCCGGTTCTCTGTGCAGTTATTCAACCTATCTTCGTCATCCATAGCATTCACCACTCCGGCAGGCATCTCGCTACCTCCGGAAATTCAGGAATCCTGCCACGCCTATCATTCGAGCTGTGCACCGCAGGATCAAAAGTATCTGGCATTCCTGATGCACACTCGCCGGCCTCATGCCAACAGTCTGCTCGCAGCCGAAGAGATCCCTGTGCTCACACAGTCGGAGCCGCAAGAAAATAACACGAGATCATGTTCTATTAAGTAACCTACAAGCTGCCGACGTTTGGCGCGGATTGCGGTGCCTCCTGTCGGTCGCGGGTGGTGGAATGGACTGAACAGGACTTGGCACAGCTTTAGCAGTCAGACATCGGCAGACTTACGGTAAAGCATCTTGGACTGCCAAATCCGCAGTCCTAGAGAGTCCTCGTAGCACTCGGATCCGACGCTTTGCAATATTTCCGAACCATCTTTTGCGCTCCGGCGCTACTGGCAAAGAGTTGCGTTGTCTCACGTAAGCAGCACTGTCGCTGTGGCGGATACACAGCCTCCTGTCCGAACATTTGCTTCCATCTTTTCTGTAAATTCCATTCGTGTCGCTCGTTATTCTGTTCTAATCCATCCTGGACTTATCATCTGTATCGCGGGGTGTCCCTCCAAATCATGATGAAGTTCTTGAAACGAGACAAGCCAAAAATGACCAAACTGACCCCGGTGGGCCGGGATATGGAGGCGCCTGTAGCCATCATTGAGGAGGTAAGCTCTAGTCTTACCATCCAAGCTTTCGGCTGTGTAGACCGCATCTTTCATCATTCAGGACGATTCAGCCCATCACGGGAGTATTCAGTCCGCAGCAAACCCACCTTCCCATACTCGTGAAACCACCCGCGCCGCTCCTCGTGCATCTGCGGACGATCACTGGGAAGTTGTCGCCACGTATGACGACAGCCAGCACGCAGGCAGTCCATATCCTCAGTTCGCGCCCCCAGTCATCCCATCTCGTTCTTCTTCCCTCGCTTCACTTCCCCACGGTATCTCTTCCATGCCGGCCTCTGCACCCATCGCTCCTCGCTCCTCGTCTCCATTCAGCATTGTATCATCCACTCAGGGTCAGCCCCGCAGCCAACGGACTGAAAGAGAACCTACACGAAAGAAATCTCCGCCCGCGCCGACGGGAGTCCCCGCCCTTACTATATTGAAAGCACTCGACCCTCACTCTGATTCTGCAGAGCTTTCAGAGGAATCATACCATCATAGCGAACTTTCGACCAAGACGGAAAGAGATAAGAAAGAGAAGAAAGGGTTCTGGGACGGTATGCTGAAAGACAGAGAGAGAGATAAGGAAAAGGACAAGGACAAGGGAAGAGAGAGGGAGCGAGAGAGGGAGCGTGTGCGAGACAAGGACCGCAGGGATGAGGAGATCAACCATGGCCACGCGGAACTAACTCGGATGATAGGTGCGCACAAGAATGAGCGGTCCTGAAGTGGGTGCTGATGCTTGGTGATGAAGGGTACTTAACTGCGACAGCCTCGGAGGACTGGTCTCTCGTGCTTGAAGTTTGCGAGAGAGCCTCTGCCAACGAGGCCAATGCGAAGGAGGCTTCCAAGGCACTCCGGAGGGAATTCAAGCGAGTACATATCTTGCGCACCACCAACGGTTTGATTAATTACGAACTATGTCTAGGTACGCGGAGCCTACAGCACAGCTCTCTGCAGCCAGGGTGCGCGTTTCTTTTTGCGTTTGGCCTTTCTGGAACTTATACTGGCATGACATATATGTAGCTTTGGGCCATTATGCTACGCAATGCATCGGAAGTGTTTCTTGCGCAGATATCTTCTCGCAAGTTCATCGATGCGCTAGAAGAAGTGCTAACGTCTTCGCGGACGTCCCCGGTTGTACGAGAACGCCTGATGGAGGTCCTAGCCGCGGCGGCGTTCATATGCTCATCCAGTGCGTACAACGCGGGTAGGCTTTTATAAACGACTCATCATCCAGTACAGGAGGCCCGTTGGGAGGTAAGGACCGAGACAAAGAGGGATTCCGTGCTCTTTGGTGTAAACTAAAACCCGCCGACAAGCCGGACGGTGGCATACCTTTTGACACGGAGGATGCGATGTTTAGTCCTCCGATTGTTCGCCCCACATCTCAGTATTCAATAGACACACCAACGGTGCCGGGACAACCTTACCCGCGGGATCAACCGTCCCCGCTCCCAGCATCACTTGAACGGACACCGGTAGGCCTCCGATGACATCGCTGCTTATGACATGTGGCCGACTGATCGTGTTGCAGACAAATATTCATAGACGCCGCTCGCCACGTTCCCGTCACCGGGTCATACCGCTAGATGAGGATATACGACGCTTATTCCAGGAATGCAAAATCGCGCGAGGCAATGCCGGGCTCTTGTCTGAAGCACTTGTGTTTACAAATCCGAGTGATGTCGAACAAGAAGTTATCCGCGTGAGTGACGCTTTCCATTTTATTGCGGGATACCCGTTTGAACGCGGCTCACAGGAATTTTATGCCAAATGTCGGGCCTCGCAAGAGCTCATTTACACTCAAATACCGTGGGCGACGTCAGGCGCAGAACGGTCCCGTGCTGAGAGAAGCAGCTTAGGACATGGTCGCACGAGGAAAAGTCGGAATCATGCATCTCATCCCGAGGAATCTTCTCCTAATTCAGATTCCCCAACGGAATCAACTGTTGAGGAGGACCTTTTGGCTGCGCTTTTGGCCGCCAATGAGGCACTGTTTGAAGCCCTGAGAATGTACGACGAGTTCGAACAACTAGCGCTGGAGAAGGCAACAGAAGAGCGGAGCCGGAGAGAAATACGCCGAGGCAGACAGGTTCGTACTTGCATTTGGGTATGGTTCAGTGGAACTTGCTCAGCCCTGCTGTCTAGCATATCGAGAGTGATTATTTCGATGAGCCCATCGCTTTCGGAGCCCCATCTCGCACACCCTCGCCCTCATTAGATATTCCGTCGCCACCCTCTTCGCCTCGTAACTTTGACTTGCCTCCTGTTGTTCCCTCACAGACACATCCACTCCCGCGAGTACCTCCTAGTCTTTCCCCCGCACTCCCGCCGATAACGGCACATGGACACTATCCTTCACCCCCTGCACAAACAAGCACTCCAACTCTGCTTGCTCCCCCACCTCCAGCTCCTCATGGACCTCGCTCGCCCGCACAGATGACTCTTCCATCTCGCACACCATCACCCGAGCGAATATCCACTCGTCCTTCTCGGTCAAGTTCACTAGACAGCCAAATAGATGCCCTCTCGCATGGCGCTCAGCGGCTGAACGTTGACGACGGTGGTGACGATGATATAAATACACCCATCAGACCGAGCGCTAAAGCCCTAGGGAAGCGCAGGATTGTGGAAGAACCAGAAGGTAAGCTATGAGAGCTTACTTTAATCATCAACTATGCTGATTTGGACTTTAGACACGTATCCGTCCGATGACATCTACTATAACCAACGCGAAAACCCCTACAGCCGAGATGGGCCTACTGACTCAGACTCGGACGACGGAGCGCTGACACCGAGACACCATGCTACTCAGTACGTATACGATGCAGCTGCGGAACGCACAGCACAACGCCTTCGAGAAGGCAGAGTGAGCGTGCTGGTAAACGGGGTGCACTAATTCGACTCTGTTATTGCGTTGCATGACTTGTTCTAGAGGATTTCTATCGGCCGTACTGCATTATGTTGTACAGTAGTTTGTAGTTTTCATTCATCATTAGTCTCTTACATTGCTATTTATTTCTCTATCACACTCACCTTTGAATGCTTTACACGCGCTGTTCTTTTGATGTGCTGCGTCGACGCGTGACACACGGGTGGGAGACAATAACTCCACTCCACCCACAGCATAGCCCGGACCAGACACATGCAAAGAGCAGTACTGATCAAGTGGTACACGGCCTCGAGAGCTCCGACCGAGTATTTCACCACCAACCAAGTCCTCACTTTCACCCTTAGTATTCGCTTGAATTATGTCGAACGTTAACAACCTCAACATTGCAAAAGTGAAGGACAGTGCGCAGTGTCTACCACCCGTATGAAGCCCCGCGAATATTAATAATTTGGCCTGCAACCAAGGCATTATATCCCTTCGGCTTTCACTTTGAGAGCTTGAGCTTAGGTTTTACTGTCATAAACATGGGTGGATATATGTATCATGTGCTTGCAGTTTTCAATGGTAAGATTATAGGATATAGGAG
The DNA here is from genome assembly GCA_021014945.1 of Leucogyrophana mollusca. Lineage (NCBI taxonomy): Eukaryota > Fungi > Basidiomycota > Agaricomycetes > Boletales > Leucogyrophana > Leucogyrophana mollusca. The sequence goes on along the minus strand of MU266424.1, from coordinate 50,889 downwards.
AGAAACAAGCTAGCGAGAAGCAACTGGATGGTTTGATACACCCGCCACACTCCGTCCCCCCATGGAAGAGAGCACCCGGAAACCTCGCAAAAATTCTCGGTAACCAGGAGTCAGAGAAACCTCTGGCTAATATTCACCGGTCTGGTATACGGTAGTTGCGTCTCCTTCCCCTTTATTCGCTGTATCCTTGGAACCCACCTCATCACTGTTCGGGCGTCTCCCTCTGTTATCCGTTTGATGTAGGAGGCTCTATTATTGTGCAGATTCCAGGCGCTTCAACGGATAGCCTGTTGAAACCAAGGATCTTGCAAGACCTCTGCCGCTGTCGGCCGCGCCATGGGGTCGAGGACCAACACCTTCCGCAGGAGGGTAATCAAGGCGTCGGCGGCTGCATCGTCTGCACAATTTATGCGGAGTGCTTCCCGACGTGACACCCACCATGCATCTGCACCGCTCGGCGAGACTTCAGGTGGATTGGATAGGCTAGCGTGCCAATTCCGATATCCTGGTGGTAGGGAACCGGCCATGGCAACCATTTGAGGGAGAAGCCCGGTCAGACCAATGCCACGGAAGAGTGTAGACCCAGTGACGATTTCGTAGATCTGAACTTGTGGTTCAGCATCAGTGTGGTACAAGGAAGTGGGATAAGACGCACAGCAGCACCGAGTGCCCAGACGTCGGCTGGAGCTTCGATGTGCGGGTTAGCGGTGTTCTCGACAACTCGCGCGAAAACCAGCTCTGGGGCACAGGCTTCCACGGCGCATTGAAAGCTCAGGGGTAACGTCCCAGCTTCATGGGCTTCAGGAGGCGTGATAAGAAAGCGGTGTGGATCAACAAAAAGTGGCTCACCGCTGCCGAAGTCAAATACCTTCGTCTGAGGGAGCTCTGAGCAGGTGATCCTGTCGTAGTACGTCGCAAGAGCGCATGGGGCGACGACGTAAGCGGGTAATGAAGGCGTTTGGTTGGCAGCAGATGTGGGGAGAACAACTGTAAGCTCGTGTGGGCTGAGATCTTGCATAACGTCGTCCGGGTCCTGGTCGGCGAGTTGAGGCATAGCAAGCCCGACGTTCCCGAGGTGTAGGTCTTAAGGAGGGTCAGCAGGACTGTTAAGAATGAGAGCGGACATCGCACCTCCGTGAACGATTGCCGCGTTATGTAAGTGTGCTACAGCTTGCGCAAGGCCGTATGCGGCAGCTCTGCGCCAAAGTAGAAGGCGTTTGGGGGATAGAAGTGAAAGTATGGGGGCGACAACGTCCGTCACCAGGACAGAATGAGTGCCATTGGGACCCTGCAAAGTGAAATGGTCTAACAGGGTTATAACATGAGGGGGCTTCCCGCCGTCGGTTTGTGTCTTAGAGGCGGCTTCGAGCATGGCGGCTTCCCTCGTCAGGCCGGGATCAGCCGTTGTGATCTTGACCGCCACGAACGCTTTGCTCGAATCTGTCTTCTGGGCCAGCCACGCTGTTGCGTATGACCCAAAGCCTAGCTTGTGCATGATTCTATACTGACGCGACCTACTCTCACTGTGCCCCGGGGACGGGCTGAGGATGTCTCCGATAACAACTGGGTGATAACCCCCAGGGACGTAACGGGTTATATCCTCGGTAGTCTCCATGGAGCTGAAGTGGAAATCATCAGGCGTCAGGATGGATGATGTTGGCGCCATGGAAGTTCGTGCGAGACGGGCTGATTGGAAGGAGAAACTTAAGGTGCGAGCAAGACGCTGGCGCATGAACGGTAGTAGTTCGTTTCGAAATCGCTGGCCCCGAGCGGGCGCCTACTTATGATTATAAGCCAAACGTTTCAAATATTGATGAGATTCAGTGGACCACTGGCAGTGTGCGCACAATATGGCACTGTGCGAAGGCCGCAGCCACAACGCTATGAATATTTTTGTTTGTCCAAGCATCCTTCCTGTCCACCTTCCCTCTTGGACCGCCACCACCCCCGTGCCATCTTGCACTCGAACAACATCCACATACAGCCGTAGCGACGTCCTTCTCACCACGGCCCAACAACGGCCTACTAACTCACTAACCAATGTCGAACACTCAAGAAAACCATGATTCCGACTTATATGGAGGTGAGTATTCAATAGTAAATACGTCGAAGCATGTTTAACTACTTCATATCGCACAGACCTATACGACGACGAGTTTCTCGCTCCGCTCGAGGAAGAATTTTCCCGCTCTGACGCGCCTAAGGAAGAGCCCCAGTTAAAGGCCTCCGAAGAACCGGAGACGAAGAGCCCTCCCAAACTGGTGCCTTCGGCTACAGGCTCTTTGCCTGCCAAACCACAACCTGCGGATGCTGGGTCCTTGTCTTACTCGGCCCAAATTGCTCGGCAGTTCTCGGCATACCAGCAAACACCTAGCCAAGAACGTCAGCCACGGCCAGCTCTTCCTCTACCGGCTAATCCTCAGGCCGGTCCCTCTGCGATTGCAACGCATGAAGGACCCCCCGACCGGAGCAGCCAAGAGCGTCCAATAAGACCATCGGAGATGAAGGACGAAGGGTAAGTCCTCCGCCCGATTTATCTCTGAAATATATACTCCAGTGGAGAATGAACCTGCACAAGCTGTGCTTCGAGACGCATACCATAGTTCTCTCCGCGTTTTTTTGCGTACGAGAGTTTAACGATTAGCGTACTTGCCGCACGCTGCTACGAGTCTTACAGTCGAGCTTATCTGCCCTCCCCCTACTGTGATCTCCTGATACTGGCCTCTTACTCGCCTGTTCTCATCGTAACTGCCTTACGGTCACTAATTTTTACGTCGTTCTCTGGATTACCCCTCGACCCGTCGCCTCATCTCATGCTGCCTACTTTTACTACTGGTTCTTCCCCCTACGGTCTCTCGGAATAGCAAAATGTTCATTGGCGGCCTTAACTGGGACACTACAGATGGTATACTGTCTTTATATGTGGAATCCAACGCTTTCCCACTGACTTCAACCTGTCTTTCGTGGCGTCTTCTGAGCAGAAGGTCTGAAGAAATATTTCTCGGAATTTGGCAAGGTGACATCGACCTTGGCAAACATGCCTTCTGTTCTCCGGTATTGATCATTTCTAAAGGTTGATGCCTGTACGATTATGCGAGACCCGGATGGTAGGTCTCGGGGTTTCGCTTTCCTCACATTCGAAGACGCAGAGTCTGTCACTGCTGTTGTCTCGCGCGACCATTTTCTGGATGGAAAATCGGTACGGTCACCTCTTATAATCGCGCTACTGTCTTCTAATTCGCAAGCAGATTGATCCAAAGCGTGCCATTCCTAGGGAAGAACACTTGAGGAATACCAGATACTTTGTCGGAGGCCTCTCGCCATCGACCACTGCCGATTCTATGCGAGCATTTTTCTCATCGTACGGTAAAGTCGTCGACGCAACAGTTATGGTTGACCGAGAGTCTGGCCGCTCAAAAGGCTTCGGGTTTGTGACTTTCGAGGACTCCAATAACTCAGAAGAATTTGTTGGCAAGCTGGGCCTGATGTTGGATGATAAGCAGGTGATTATTCCGGACAAGTGGGGCGTTGGATATTTACTCATGGCTTTGGGACAAGATTGAGGTCAAAATGGCACAGCCTCGAAGCCAGCGAGATCAAGCTCGCAACGCGAACGGCGCAGGAAGGGAGCCGTATTTCAACGAGACAGAATCACGGACGCCCAACACGCCCAACATGCCTTTCGCCGCCGCACAGGCCAACCCAGCCACAAACATGCTCTATCAGCGCATGATGAGCCAGATGCCCATGATGGGCGGCGGTGGCATGGCCAACATGAACATGATGAATCCGATGATGATGGGAATGGGCATGGGTATGGGCATGGGAGGTGCCATGAATAACTTCAACCCGATGGGTGGAATGGGCGGCATGAATATGATGGGTGGCATGAACCCGATGGGCGGAATGCGCATGGGTATGGGAGGGCCGATGGGAGGGATGGGAATGGTTCCTGGGGCAGTGGGTGGCATGGGGATGAACAACATGGGTATGCGGATGCGGCCAGGCATGGGTGGCATGGGCGGTGTGGGCGGTATGAACCCTAACGTTGGGAGGATGGCGATGAACACCGGACTGGGGCCAGCGCGTATGTCAACCCGTGGACAGCACTCCTTCCACCCTTATGCACGATAGCAGACATGAACAACTTGCGTATTTGTATATTATATCCCATCTAGTTTTTATTTGCTGCTTTCTTGAAAGGGGTTTTATGATATCCATAATATCAAACGGAAGTCATGAAAGAGTACGATGTGCAAAACATAGTCTGCTTATTACGATACATTCCACCCTCTCATCTTCGCCACTTGCGACAAAATTTGATCCCCTGGAAGCTTGTCTGCGACTGCTTGTTTCCCCTCATCGTCCGTCATATTCGCATAGTCTTTCCACCGCTCAAGATCCTCATACTCAACATTCAGAGCACGAACGATATTTGACAGATAACCAAGATCCGAAGCTAGCTGCGCTGCTCCCGCAACGCTCAAGCTACGGATCTTGGTAAGCACGTTGGTTGTGAGGTGCGATAAGATAGAGTGACCCAGAGAGGACAGCCAGACGGATGCGACTGCTTCAGGACTCAAAGGCGACGGCTTTGGGGACGACAGGGATCCACGGCGAGCATGGCTCTGACTTGCGCCCTCCGTGGCACCCGGAGACTGATCAGCGAGCGCTCTCAGAAATTCGGCGTCGATATAGGGCAGAGTAGAGAGGGAGAACGACAGCGCGTCGTCGACCGCGTACACCTCGAACAGCCTCGGTAGATTAAGCAACCCCTCTGCGACGCGCTGCACGACCTCGCTTGGGGATAACGAGAACACCGGAACCTGAAGGTCATTGATGCCTCCCGTACCAACGCGCATCGACTTGGGATCGCCCGGTGACGTCCACAGCGGTAAAGACGCGTAGACTGCGAGGTGTTTGCGGAGAGGGCAGAGGATGGTCTCTTGCAGAGAGCTCTGGCAGGCTTTGGCGAATGCCGCAATTGATGAGCGGGCGCCTGTGAGGAGAGGGACGAGTGTAGAAGATTGGGTGGATCGCGCTTGGCCGCCCGCTTCCACTGCTTTCAAGAGCTCCTGCAGCTCAGCAGAATTGAGGGCGGATTGGGCGAGCAGCAGTCCTTCTCCTTTGGTTGTTCCTGGCATATAAAGACCCGTATCGTCGTTTTGTGCGAGGCGGAACGCAGTAGCGACCTGCACGAGGGTTGACCTCAGCTTAGTCTCGAAAACAGCTAGTCGGTCGAGGACGGCTCGGGCAGACGTGAGGAGGTGGAGGGAGAGCTGCATATCAGACCAATCTTCTGCGGAATAATCGAGGTCCGAGAGCTCTTCTTCGGATTCTGATGTTGCCGCGGATGATGATGGATTGACGCGACTGGTCATGACGCTCGAAGTCCAATTGTCGACAAATGTCTGAAGAAAGTGATCAAGGGCCTGCACCAAGCCCACCGAGCCATATCCGTATGTGAAAGCCATACAGCGGAGCAGGCTCTCTTCTGCCGCACTGAAGACATCCACAGCCCTCTCTCTCAAAAGCCTGGCCCTATCTGCCTCCGTCATGCTAGTATCACTAGAGGCGATCTGCACCAGTTCATCATCCAACAGCCGTCGCTCAAGAGACCCATAATCAACCTGGAAGTCCAGGAAAGGCTGAAACAGGATTTGGTCCCAATCCAGAGCGTCAGCGAGATGGGACTGCGCTCGTGGGACACTGGACCCGCTGGTCACCGAGTTCGACCGCCACGACATGGACATTCGCATCGAACGTCTGCGAGAGTGCAACTTTGAAGGCTGCCCACCTTCTGCGGTGCTACCTTCGGTTGGCATAGGTGACTGAAGAACTTCGGAGAACTGAATTTTCTCCATTATCCTCGCGGCGCTGGCGGCGAAATCCTCCGTCACTTTATACAATGTAATCATCTCCTTCAATGAAGGGGAACCTAGGTTATTGCATAGCGAAGCCAGTCGTTGGGGGAAAGTAGGCTGTAAGGAGGAGAGGGTTGATGTTATGAGAGTTGAGAGCGTGTTCGGGGGGTCGGGAAAGATGGATGGGATTGATGTGCGTTCGGTGTTCAGGACGGACAAGAAATTGGCGCAGAACACCGTCCAGAAGGCACTGAGAGTCTGTGGGGCGACTCCAGGCGACGGAGAGCCGTTCGACTCGCAATCAGATAGAACCGCGTTCTGCCACAAGGTGACAAGAGGTGCTCTCCGCGATCCGTTGTAGTAGTTCCTGAACTCGGACTCCCGCTGGATGTTTGAGAATATGGAGAAGAAGTTGCGGCATACGGCCACGTCCTGCGAGTTGATCGCTGCGACCAAGGCCGAGCTAAGCGAGGCCTCGAGCTGATTTTGCAAGCTGACCATGAGAGTCCGACGAGACTCGTACTCGGAGGTGTTCTGAAACACGACCATACTCTTGTGGGCCTCGTTAAGCCTTTCTGCCGCCTTCTCGTAGCTCCTCTCCGCCAAAAGCGAGGTGACCTCCGACTCTAGCGAACTCCAGCTCTCTGCTTCCCGTAGTACGTCCCTAGCGGCCTCCATTCGACCCTTCACGGTATCAAGAAACTGAAGACGGTCAAGGGCACGGGATGTTTCTTCCGGGATGGAGTTCTTTGACTTTGCTTGCACCTTTGCCAGATCCGCCTGGAGGGACAAGGCCCCATCTCGCATGAAGTGCAAGTCATAAGTAAGACGAGGTGCGCTGCGAGCAACGTCGTCAATGATGCGTTCTAGCTCTGCAGAGGTATCCTGTGCGGAGAGGTCAACAGCTGTGATGAGGTCGGCGAGTTGGGTTTCCAGCTTCGCCAGACTATACTCTTCGCCATTGTCCCCAACAGCGTGAACGGCCAACGTGTCGTTCAGCCAAGAAAGAACGTCCGGGGCGTCGTCGAGTTGAATGATCGATGGCATACGAGGTTAAAGCAGCACAAACGCGACGCAATACTTGAAAGTCATTTATCTCCGGGCAATCTCAGCATTGGGTAAGAACTTGAGCTCCATGGATTCAACAACTGTGCAGGGATGCGGTATACGTAGAACAACAGGATACTGAGGACATTCTTCTTTCTATCGCTAAAAACCACCAATACATACTTATTCCAACAAATTATGCAACAACATCCTCGTCATCACTGATGTACATTCAAAACATGAAACAGCCTTGAATGAATACATGCACAGATCGAAAGCATCATGAGGAACCGGCAGCGTGAAGAAGACCAAGGGGGCGCGTGACGTAGGAAAAGGAAAGAGACGACCACAAAGGGGGCCTGTCAATCACCGTGATAAGCATCCAAGCCCGGCGAGATGACGCTAAGTACAGGTTTTGAATGACTTACGTTTAAGCTCCCTTGGGCGCCTCCTTAACGGAAATGGCCTGCTCTTCACCCATGGCGGACACGATGGTAACCAAAAGATCCTTGCCCGCCTCAAAATCGTCGGTTATCTGCTTTCCAAGGTCACCCTCGGGAACCTTGACATCGTCTTTGGCAGTTCCATCCTGGGTCATGAGGTTAAGGAAACCCTCATCGACGTTGACCTGAGCGCTTGTTAATACTCCTGATCGGCCGATCGATAGGAGAGTGGCTTACGAGCTGGTATTCGTTACGCCTGACATTTGGGACGTCCATGTTATGTGTGGAGGGACAGATATCTTCCTGTAAATACAAAACGTTGCTTAGTAGGCCGGCTCTGGCTATCTAAAATGACTCCCACCATTTTTTTGGCAGTAAAGATCTACATAATAGCCATCAGTTTACCAGAACACTCGATTACACCAATAACGCACATCGATGGCGACAAGATGAACTTTAGCGTGACCGTGCTTGCCGGTCTTCGAAGTGGACATTTCGACGATTTTGCAAGGGCGGCCTACGCTGGGTTATGCCGAGCTACATGGGCTCCTAATGCACGCGGAGCTCACCTTTTATGACGACATGTCCGTTTTTACGGAGAGCCGAGCATTGCATGGGGAAGGTGGTAGAGGCGCCAGCACTCGCCTAGATTGATTTTATCATGATGAGCACCGCCGGGGGCGTGGGGAGAGGAAAGGACATACCTGCTCGAATGTTTGGTTGTGGGATTCATCGTCGGACATGATGGAAGGGAGTAAGGAGGGGAAATTGAGGAAATCTAGGAGGAAAAGACTGAAAGGATGTACAAGCAGGTGAAGGTTCACAGATCTAAATATCTGCGAAAAAAACCGGTAATCGCTCAATCACTTTCAATCTCCGAACCCGTGGGAACATTCATACGCATGCGCCACCATGATCTCAGTCCTCGGTGACACTGGGAAGTCAAAGTCTCTCAAGCTGTAACCAAGCTGTAACATATATCTCATCCTTGTATCCCCGGGGGGTACGATCTGTCTGTAGCTTTCATCCCTTATTAACCAAAACAAGTATTATTGTCAGCCATGCACCCATTCGGAGGCACCCCAATATGCCCAAGATGTAACAAGGCAGTCTACGCTGCGGAACAGGCAAGTTTTCCATCGCGATACTGTGACAAATTAATGACCATGGCTTCTGTCATAACAGGCCATGGGCCCAGGACGGAAGGTGAGAGCCCTGACTTCGTTCCTACGACCAGTTTATTTATGCGCCATCACAAGCTATACCACAAGGTGTGCATCAGCTAATCCATAGACGTACTCACAGCTGATATGCAATTACTCAAGCCTTGTTTAGCCTGCACAACGTGTAAGAAGAGACTAGATTCTCTTACTTTGTTAGAACACGATCAGGAGGTGCGCCAGTCGCTAATTCAATTCACTTCGCTGCCCTGATTCACAGCCGCTTTATCGCAGCCGTACTGGTGAGCCAGGGATCGTCATCGTAGGTGCATTGTACTGACGAGCCTCCTACTTCGGTACGTCCACAGTAAGACTTGTCACGTTCGAAATTTCGGAACGCGCGACCTTCGCCAGGCCAATCTACCGCACCGCGAGGAAGTTCTCGGCTCCCCTACCTCGGCCCCACCTCCCCTTCCTGCTTCTCCTGCCAGATCCTCCTTTCCTACGCCGAGAGGCAATGAGCATTCCGGCCCCGCTCCGCGCAACGGCTCTCGCTCACCTGTGCGTGCGCATAATACCGGGACAGGACGATTTGGAGCCATGTCACCACCTCCAATTCTGAAAGCAAACTCCTCTCTCCCACCTAGGTACAATAGATCGCCGATCAACCCTGTCTCTTCACTACCTGAAGCTGAAGCAGAGAACGAGGTCGCACATGAGTCTTCCGATCACGCACGCTCCGTCACCCCCGTCTTTACCGGGACTGCTACCAACAGCGGCCGCGGAGCGGGTGGTCTCCCTCGGACAGTTCCTTTGAGCCCATCAAAGTCTGTCCAGGATCGCGGCGCAATGGCTGCACCTGTTGTCAATGGGACAAGCCAGGACACTCCCAAATTCTCATCTGTCGCCCTTGGTCGCTCCAATTCATCTGTTTCAGCCCCAGTAGCGCCCCCTCTGCGGCCTACTGCAACAGGAACCAGGTATGGGGTGGCGCTTTCTGGCGGAGCACCTACAAGTCCCGCCAAGCAATGGGGCGGTGGGACCACTCCAGTCTGTCCACGCTGTGGTAAGAGCGTGTATTTTGCTGAGCAGGTGCGCCGTTACCCTTCAGTGTATCCTGATGGCTTGCTCACCAATCGTGCGGCAGATGAAAGCGATTGGAAAGACATGGCACAAAGGATGTCTCAGATGCACAGAATGCAGCACTCTTCTGGACTCTAAGAGATTGACGGAGAAGGATGGCGATCCACTTTGCCATCGGTGTTACAGCAAGGTAGATTACTTCCTCTAACCAGCTCCATGTTCGACACCATGTGCTCACCTTTGGTATTCAGCTTCATGGGCCACAGGGGAGTGGATATGCCCTCCTAGGAAAGGCTGGCGGCTAAAGCTTCCCCTCCGCAACACGACGAGGCCTCTATACTGCTATCGTTATTCGAGTTCATTCCAACGGTCGTCTTACGTCCTGACGAACTTTTAGATGCCCATTAATATTATGACCTGTATTTTACTGCGCTGTCTTTTTAGTCGTCACCGGACGTTCGTATCTTACTCCCTCGCGCTGTTGCGACGATATTTTATCCTTTTCCTGACCCCGTGGGCCCCGCCAGCGACTCCCACGCGTGACTTCGAATCACGTGCACGTGACAAACTGTGGTCCTAACTGTGTCCTTCATTTGTCCCTCATCTCTTGGTTTTTAGGTGCGCCTTTGCTTTTTGTATAGTTATAGAAATAGAATGGGCGTCGCAGGATTGTGGGATGTACGTGTCTACAGTTCCCACGAACTTGAGCGGTGCTGAAACTACGGTTAGCTCCTTAGACCAGCAGGACAGACGCGATCTTTAACACATCTCTCAGTAATTGACGGGTTCGAAGCCAACCCCGATGGGATACGCGGATTCCGCATCGGCATTGATGCCAGTATCTGGTTCTTCCACGCCGCCTATGGCAAGGAAGGCGAGAATCCCGAGCTACGAACGCTCTTCTTTCGCTGCTCCAGGCTGATGTCAATGCCCTTCCTGCCGCTATTCGTCTTCGACGGGCCGAAAAGACCATCTATAAAACGTGGAAAACGCGTAGGCGGGAATGCCCACTGGCTTACGACGGGTATGAAGAATATCATCGAAGCGTTTGGATTTGAATGGAGGACGGCACGTAGTCGCGTCCGTGTCATCATTGCCTCGCTCTGACCCATTTCTTTGCAGGCGCCGGGCGAAGCTGAAGCCGAACTTGCTTACCTGAACCGCATTGGCGTCATTGACGCGGTTCTCTCCGACGATGTGGACAACTTTCTTTTCGGTGCCACTGTGGTTATCCGCAAGTGAGCGGCCCCTGTATTATAACCACGCAACGTGCTGAAAACGCGTATCCAGTCCCAGCAATACTCTTTCGGGAAACCGTGCACACCCCGTCAAGAACTCCGAGGGTAGGGATGACGGTAACCATGCTGTTATCTACAGGGCATCTGATATACGCACGCATCCGGACGTGCAACTCACTCGTGGAGGTGTAATTCTCATCGGACTTCTGAGTGGTGGAGACTATCACCAGGCTGGAGTGATGGGCTGCGGAAAACTTATTGCTAGAGGACTCGCTCGATGTGGTTTCGGCGACTCCCTGGTAAATGCAGCAGAAAGTATGTCCCGCGACGAACTTCCCGACTTCCTTGCCATTTGGAGAGAGGACGTCAAGAAGGAGCTGCGCACCAACTCTATGGGACACATCGGATCCAAGAAACCCTCCCTAGCGAGCAAGATTCCGGAGGACTTTCCGGATGTCGAAATCCTGCTTTCGTACACCAATCCAATCACCTCAGAAACGGAGGGAAAGGGTGGTCGGAACAGCATCAAGATCACTTGGGAGCGTGAACCAGACCTCGGCAAGGTAGCTGGTCTGTGCGAGCTTTACTTCGAGTGGGGCGTCAAGGACGTCATCATCAAGCGGTTTAGGACCGTCTTGTGGCCATCAGCCGTCCTGCGTATCCTGCGACGCGCTGCACTCGAGGCCGACGAGAAGCGGAAGAAGGGCATTCCATCTACACCTAGTAAGGCCGGAAGCAAGGGCGTGCCCGCTCCGGGAACGCCTTCGAAAATGATAACCAGTTACTTTTCGTCGATGAAGATCAACTCCCCAAAAGTTGCGCACGAATCAGATTCAGAGTCCGAGGATGAAGACCGCCTTATCGTTAAAATACACTCTTCCAGAGCTCACGCATCGACAGATGGGCTCCTCGAGTTTCGCCTTGAAATTGCCCCCGCCCAGCTGGTGCGACTGAGTGAAGATGGGGTGAAAGGCATACGTCCCCCTATCGAAGCTGACGACATATTTGACGATGACGAAGGCGACGACGAGGAAGAAGACCGGCCTAGTAAGAGCAAGACTAAGAGCAGGAAACCTCCTCCAGACCCCGAAAGTCATATCCGAGTTTGGATGCCCGCTTCGATGGTCAGAATGGTCGAGCCCCACCTTGTCGCTCAGTTTGAGGAGGTCCAACAGAAGAAGGCTGATAAGAAGGCCGGGAAGGGTCGTGCCGCACCTAAGAAAGCGACTGGGAAGAAGGCCGCACCCCCTCCTGAGGAGGAGAAAGAGTCATCACCAGGTCCGTTGCCGGCCAAGAAGGCCGCGCCCCGGAAGAAGAAACCCACTGCAGCCAATCCAGCCGATGAGGAACTTGAATACATAAATCTCAGCCCAGATGAAGAGCCCGCCAAGGCGAAAGCTACTACCGTGAAGGACTTCTATGCGGTCACGAAAGGCGTGCCCAAGATGAGGAAGGCCCCGCCGCCCCCGAAAGCAATGATATCAATACGCGATATCCCACCTCGCTCGAAGCCAGTACCACAGCCCCGGATCACCCCATCCATGCCTTCCTCCCGCCAAGCCACCACTTCGAAGCCATTGATGGACGCATTACAATCTATATCTGCATTTACCCCGCGGAAATCTAAACTCAATCGAACACTGCTGACTTCGGACGATGATAGTGACCATGACGACGTGCTCCCAGTATTCGCAAAACCTACTCGCAACGCACCAAGGCCCTTCCCAATGCCGTCCGCTATAGAGCTTGGAATCAGCTTGGAAGGCGAAGTAGATGACCCATTTTCAGGACCACAACCCAATCACATACCGTTTTCGCATCCTCCCCCCGTTAGCCCCTCCAAAATCGCACGCAAGAAACCGGCCCAATCTTCTGACTCTGAAGGCTCAAACTCACACATAACCAAATCTCCAAGGAAAAACTTGGAAGATACATCACCCCGGGCCAAGGCTACGCCAAATAACCGTAGTGCCCTCCGTCCTGCCTCACCAACGCCTGCGCGACCACTTCGTTTGCTTTGTGATGACGTGATCGAAATATCTAGTGATTCTGACGCACCTGTGCCGCCATCGAAGCCCGCTAGGGCTCCTTTGCTCCTAGCCAGAGCAAAAGCCCAAATCAGGGAAAAGGCGTCAACAACGTCTTGCAAAGGCCCTTCATTGAAAGGCAATGTTTTAACAGCGAACGGGGAAACGATATCTCCCAAGATACGGGCCTCTGTACAAGGAGATATTATTGATCTGACCTAATGTATGTACACCAGATATCACCTACTTACACATCGTTCTGCTGCCCTCTGATTAAGGATTCATGGAATCCTTAGCGATATCTCGGGCCTCATCCTTAACCTAAATACCATGCATCCCGGAATAAGGATCCGGAGGGGATGCCTCTCCGCGGATCGCATCGCTACCGGCTCTTTTGCTTGTTATTCGTAAACACCGATTCGAAAGTTGCATACCATTCCACTAGTGAATACAAGAAAAACGAGTTGAACGATCGTGAGCAGTGTCCCTGGTGATACAAGACGTGACCTCCAAATACAAATCAGTATGCTAATAAGATGTCGTGAAGTTTCGATACACCTCCTGCCCCATCACCCCTTCGGCTACGCTTGGAGCATCGGGCTGGGGTATCTTCTCCTTGAAGCGCTGGATCGTTTGCAGTCTTGCTCGCCAGTTGGTGATCACCTCGACCTCCGCCGTGTCCCTCTCTGTGGTCTCAAACACGGAGGCGAACCAATCCGCCAGCAGGCTTAGCTGCCTGACTAGAAGCGGAAGGCTTTCGGCAGATATGAGCTTGAAGTTCCCGATCGGAGTGAAATGTCTCATGCCCGGGGCACGCTGTATAGTGATCTTGAAGTACTCGTTTTCGTGGATGTTATTAGAGAAGGCGGCAATTGCTCCAAGAGAATGGGGTTCAATGACAATATTAACGAATTGAAATTGGGTGGCCAAGGTATCGAATCGATATGGCATCCCAGAGTCGTTCCAAACAATGCGGACGTAATCGTTGCCAATGTGACTTTTTTTGTTGATGCAATATTGGTCATCAGGACGGGTGGGCATCATCGTCGCAGTATGGTAGAGAACCTGGCCGATGTCATCCCACCAAGCGTAGGCATATTCGCCATCCTCATCTGGATCTAAGCCCCCAGCGTAGACGTCGGCTTGTCCTCGAAGGTTTATAAGCCTCCCAATTCCTTCGAGGAACCGCGTATACGCTGGAGAGCCGTGTGTATTGCGGAGGATGTCGAGCTCATGAGTTTGCCCGGGTGCCACGTACATTATGCCCACTTTGTGAGTATCTATGACGGGCTTTTGGTCAAGGGATCGAAAGAGACTGGGAAGCAACGATGGATCTAGCACCCGCTGACTGGTGGGTTGGTTGGGACGGTCAGGATATGCCGACAACTGCAGCGCGAAAAAAGAAGGGTCGACGGCAACATGCTTTCGACGTTGGGAAGGCGCAGTTCCGCTCCACACATAACCCGTAATAGGATCGGGGGCCGGTAAGGTTGAGGTTGAGGCCTGGGCTACATTAACTGTATCCTGAGTCTCCTGTGGGACGGTCAGGACGATGATCTGAGCATGGGCGCGGGACTTTTACCTTGGACGACTGGTTTTCTTCCGATGCCACAGGTTCGGTTACTCCAGTCGGAGGCCCAGGATGCGTCGGGTCACGATTCATCATGATACCCGCCGGTATCGACACTGGGTCGGGGTCGACTTCTCCAGGCCCAACGAGCGGAACGTTCTCGAGCTTGCAAAGAAACCTGGTAAAGCCTGATGGGCGACGAGATAGCACTTCAATCCACCCCAACCGGGCGAGCGCACGAATGGTGACGATAGAATTGCCAAACATCCATGACTTCTCGCTGATCGCAGGCTCCGAAGAGGAGGTATGTGGGCTTGGGTTCATCACAATATCGCTGAGCACAGAGTTCGCAGGTCTTGGATCGGCACTGGCAAACGTATATCTTGCAAGCCAATCAAAGCATACCTCTGTGGGCTCGTCTATATCCGATCTGCCTTCGTTGGCGAGAAGGAGCTGCCGCGTGATGTATGGAATGTGACGGGGTCTGTCGGACAGCTTGACTGCCAAAAACCAGAGGTAAACCACGTAGAAGGAAATCATTCGAACGTGCTGGGAAAGCGCCCACGACAGACTTGGAGCAGCTCCTGGGCGATTGTGATGCTGGAGGTATTGTAATGCGACGCCGAACACCATTTTGAAGTCGTCTTCCCGGAGATTTGCGTGCAGTTCCCTCACTGAGCCGACGATCGTAAGGAAGCTAAGGATATGGACGGCCATGTCAGGGTTTGACATGATTTGGGACAGTTTCTCCAGTATGGTGGGCAAGCATCTTTTGAGCGAGGGTAACAGCTCGAAAGCGGATAATGACAACGCGTGAATGCAACAAAGGATTGTCGAAGGTTGACCATTCAGACCTTCCCGGAACACATCAATCAGAGCGTGCCGAAGGGGAACGTCAAAACAGCGCCGATAACTGATGAGGACAGAGAGGGTGTGATAGGCGAGACCATGGGCGTCACGAGCCTTCAATCCTGGGGGCCATCGATCCACACAAGACGCCAGCTCCCCACTGGCGACTCCTGAGCATAACGAGGTCAGAAGTTTTGCAACCAGGTCTCGACACTTGGGGCCACAGAACAGATGCTTGTTGGCGAGCTGAACAGGAAGATGGCAGAGTACGTAGGATAAAATCTCCCAGTTCTTCTCTTTCTCCAGGATACTGAGCAATGCCAAGAGGTAGTCGGCGATTGGTAGAACGCGTGGAGTCTCCTCCGCAGGGTCATACGAAACGAGGCCTTCACTCGGCGTGTCTGAGTCGATGGATGTGAACGGATTAAATTCTGGGATACTCCATATCGTGTCCCTTGGTTTCCAGGTTGTGGACACAACAGGAGGCGATACAGGTAGCGGAGCTCTGGACCGGCTGCGGCTGGATGCAGACTGGGTTGGCCGCACACCGCGCCCACGAGAGGCTCTTCGGCCATCACGCTCCTGAGCTCCGTGAGGGCGAGGTCTACGCAGTACAAATTCCTCCGTTGTCATGTCTAGGGAGAGTCCCTTCTCGCCTTCCCCTTGTGCCTGTCCAGGGGTGAGGGATTCTTGCCCACGTCCTATGAGAGACGCTAGTGTTTGAATATGGCCTTCAGCATCATGATGAGCTTCGACAAAGTAGAGACGATGATCGCGGTCGGCTCGAAGTCGCATCATGAATTGAAGGACCACCAATCGGGCCCTTGCACATTTGGCATCGTCGAGAAGACGCTTGACCAGGATGCTGAATACGCTACTTGCAAGATCCACATTAGACTGCGTCAAGGAATAGGGCGTGAAGGCGAGCTGGCTGAAAACATGGACAAGGGCGACGACGGCGAATGCAGCGCGCGGTAGCAACGGTTCCTGCGAAGGAGAAGCGACGAGCTCTGAGGGTTGATCCTCTCGCTCATTGGCGTGAAGGGACTGGGAGCGGGAACCAGCCAGCGACGACAAAAGAGACATAACGGACGGCATTGCGGTATCCTTAGATGCTTTATACTCCGATTGTTTCCTGGACAAGATGGGGGAGGCAACATTGGAAGGCCCAGCAGAGAATGATACGTATGGGGTAGGAGACTGAGTTTCAGAAGTATTGACCGAGGCAGTGTCGTCGTCGTCTTCCAAATTTCCTTCCGATGCCACCTTTGTGAGTAGGTCGATGATATCCTGCACCGCTGCTGGCGCTGGGGTGCCAGCCGGGGACATCGTGTCTGCGCCTTTGCCTTCGCCCTCTACAGTACGCAGGACTACTTCATCCCCAAGAATTCGCCACATTACTGCGCTGTCTTGATCCCTGTCATCCGGTACCTCATTCGCCTGCTTCTGACACAACTGATATACCAGTTCCGCCAAAGCGGTCCTGTAGTTTGGCATGTCCTTCATCGAGTCATACACGCCCTGCAACGCTTTCATGATCTCCATCCTTGTCAGCTGTCGCGCTGAATTGAACAGGATGGGGTTCGTGAAAATGTCCTGCCAGTTCACCAGCCAATCAGGTGACGCGGGCGAGAGATCGTGCTGCTCGAACATGACTGCGGGGAGCTTCGCAGTATCCACGTCGGTTAAATTATCCGCAATGCTGAGAAGTGTTGTGGAAAGCAACGGAGTCATGTAAGTTGAGTGATCTCGTGCAAGAAGTGAAGACAAGGTGCGAAGGAACGGCGTTGGCGCCTCGTTGGGCTGTGACAGCGGGATAATCAACGGAGTTCCATCCGGGTTCCTTCATGTAGGACAAAGTGCTGTTTAGTGACTAGATTCAAGGGATGAAGCTGGAAGTTTGGGAAGACGTACTTAAGCGTACGCACGTAGCTCGCAAGGTGGCGGAGCGTCTCCCCAGTGATGGCGGCCTCCTCGTCGTTCATGTCCACACTATCTTCGCGGTCGTCGAATTCTTGAAAGATGTCTTTGAGAGTTCCCGCAGCTTCGTCCATCATTCTATCCCTCTCCATATCATACTCTTCGCCAGGCTCGGAGACACCAAACTTGACCCAAGCTTCCACCGACTTGCAAAGCAGACGTCCCAGCCTTGCATGATCCCACCCTGATATATCATCTTTCGACCATGCACGCTCCATGAGCTCTTTCTCAAGGTCCATCTGACCTGGAGCACCGGACGATGTGTAAGAGACAGAGCTCAAGCGCGATATATAAGCTCTTGCCATCCGGCTACAGAGACCTTGCCGGATATCGTTACGAAGAGTTCTATGGGCACCAATGGAGACAAAGGCGGACACGCGAACGCCACCCCCCGATTCCTTTGGAGGGAACAGGTGCCGCTTGAGGATCATCATGCAAGATGTCGAGTACGGGCCAGTGAAAAGGGAGTTGAGTGTCTTCTGAACTCTATCCTCTAAACTCGGCTGGCCTTGTGTCCGTCCGCCGGTGACCGATAAGCGAGGCAGAGGGGAGGAAAAGAAAGCCTGTGCACGAAAGAGAACAGGTAGGATGAGAGTGAGAAATCTGGGGGCGAGGATTTTGAGTTGAGAGGACAGATGGTTCAAATAGATGCTGGCAATCAAGTCGGCTGGGTGTTTGGGAGGAATTGTGATAGATGGCGGCAATGATCGGATGGACAGGGAAGATGGGTGCCGTCTGTGAGTACTGAATGGAGGACGCGAGATAGTGTTCGCACTTGTGGGAGGATCGGCCGGGAGAGGCGAGAGCGGTGAAGATACTGAATCCGAAGGCAATGGTACCGAGGGGATTTCGAGAGCGCGGAGAACCAGGCCGGCGTAAAATTGAAGTACGCTTGCGAGATCACCTTCGGACACTCGTGCCACAGTTTCCGGAACTTCGAGCACGGACGACATAAATGTAGCCAGGAGTTCGATAGCCCGCTCTCGTTCCACCCGGTCAGACGAATCAGATATATCGTTGGATATGTACGCATCGAAAGCGCATTCCATCCACGTCTTCAATAAATTTAGTAGAGGCACTTCAATACCAACAACATCAGTGCCTCCTTTTGTAAGCCCCCGCAGCGCTCTGAGGCGAGGTTCTCCGACCTCCACTGACCACGTTGTGTTTAGAAAGAGAGCGAAATAGGCCAGCTTGTCTGCACTACCAAGCTTCGACTCGAACCTGTCCCAGTATGCAGACATAACGTCGTAGCCAGCTGTCTGGAAGGACGGGGGTGATTCCGACGCACAGAGCGAAGCTAGGACTGGATTGAGGACAGCTGGGCCAGGTAGTGGGGACTGCGTCACGATGGCAGTGGCTAGGGAGCGCGCATGGTTCAAGCTAGGAACGGCTGGTGGGGTCAGTGCCGCCACTAGAGCTTCGAAGGACAACGGCTGGGATTGTACGGCCGTCGCGGTCGAAGAGGCAGCTTCGGGCCTGCCAGTGGCCCTGCGCCAAGAGAATGAGGCGAAGGTGGTTGTGTTCGATCTCTGTCTGAACCTCGGATGAAGAACGTCTGCATCCTGTTGCTGACGAGCCATGTGATAGCGCGCTGTCGGTGCTGCGTAAGACATGTTGGTCCGGATCTGCAGTCCATGTAGAGACCTTACGCACCACGATCACCTCGATGGTTTATTGGCAGTTAATCTGTGAATATGGTGAGACCGTTTCAACAAGCTCTCTCCCACACGACACCAGTCGCTTCGTGCTGGAGCGATGGGTAGAATTGCGGTATGAAATGTGAGTTTATGAGAGCATCGAGAATACCAGAGCGGTACACATTTACATAAGTGCGTTGTTCTTGACTCTTTCTGTAGCCTCTTCCGGACCCTGACTATCCCGATAGAGCATATACCCGGTCCTTTGCCGAGATGATCTCCGAGATAACCTAATTTGGAGCTACGGACGGGAAATTCCACCGTTCTGTCATGCCGGATACTCATGGCGATACTGTAAGAACTTCTCCCATGTTATCTTGTCTATGCAAGTGTTGTTTTGGAAAGCCTCGCCTTAAAGCTACCTGAGATCCACTCGTCTCGGCTGACAGCCTATGCTCGTCGCGACGGAAGGCAATGCTACTGTATGCCAGGAGAGAACTCTGGGACCAAGGAACATTACGCATCCATCTTGGCGCAGATTAATGTGTTCCACCATCCATTTTTCCTACATTCGTGCGATTTCGACGATACAAGTATATTTCGATACACATACCAAGTGATCGTCACAAACATGTGTTTGAACTGGGCATGACACTGGAGATCAGTGTTGATCGATGACTACCTGGAGAAGTTCAGGTGGTTCTGGGAACAGATGATAAGTATCCGGGGTGGAGGCGGGGGGAGGCGGAACGATTGGGTTCAAAGCCGTGGATGGGAATACTACACATACGTTATTTTGTCCAACAGCTACTTTGAGGCAACCCACTCATTTCCACCTAAAGAATAAGAGGAAGGTGAGTCCTGTTGGCATCCGCATTTCCTGTATTTCTACTGATACGTAAAGGGTTTGCTTCGTCCGAGTCAGAGCTCCTTCGAGTTCTGGCCACACATGATTTTGGTGGCAGTCTTTTCTTGGCTCCTTTCAGATAGTACAAAATTATCACGGATGCCAGCGGGAAATTGATCTTGGAATCGCGTTCGAGGCTTCGAGGCTCGTCATGCAACACGCTCTGGTCAGGGTTACGAGAACAACCATCGCGGGTTGGAGTTTGAGTTCATTAATCATGTCTCGCACGATATTCGCGAAGATACCAGGCTTAGGGGATGCATTAGACGTTGGAGATACAGAATATGGTATGTTAGGCCATGATGGCGCGTGTACAAGGATACATACGACGCCGAAAAAAGTACAACAAAGTCCAAGGGTATGCAAACGTAGAAAAAAGGAAACAGTGCATAAGAAACTATCGCGACATAACTCCCCCAGCTGGAGAGGAAGCCCGCTTCGCGTTGTGTTTGACCTTGGACAAAGGTGAAGCAGAGATAAGGGCCTGTGGGATAACAGGCCTTGCAGGTCGTATTCCACAATCCCTCGGGGCTACTTCGCCACATTTGACATGTGCCCTAGAAGTGATGTGCTGAATAAACTGTCCGCGCTATGCAGCGCCATGCATTAAGGCACTCACCGTAGTCCACAATCATCGCATTCGAGTACAGGTTTCCATCCTATCCGCTTTGCACATATGTCACATTTCTGCACCAACAACCCGCTAGAAAAGAATAGTTCAAGAGGGTTCCAGCCCCCTTCTGCATGACGCGTGGGTGATGTGGAGCCGCTTGTCCGCTTTGTGCCAGGCCGAAGAAGTGTGAAACGGTGCAGGAGGGGAACCGAGCGAATCGAGGAGTATCCCTTTGTCGCCGCAGCGATTGACGCAACAGATGATTGCGCGGTATGGTATGTCTGCACGGAGAGGATTGAATCTGCAGCAGCACTTGTGGGAGATACACTGTCTCCAGTTGATGAGGTTTCAGGAGTGGTTGGGTCTGCAGTCCCACTTGGGTCAGGTGAAGGACGGATGGTAAGGATGGACGATAACGAAGGAGGGACAGTATCGGTTGCAGTGCGAACAACAGCTGTACTATAGTCGGAATACGTGCTGGACGTACTGTTCAAAAGTGGCCGAGTACTGTTATCGCTGTGCCCTGTGAATTCGGTGGCGTCAGTGAGCGGAAAATGAACGATGGAGGGGATAGAACCAACCATTGGTGGCTCCACTCCAGCTGCTGTTGAGATGCAAGCTAACATTGAGGCCAGATATAGCTTCCACGAGTTCGTCATCACTGCTCTCCTCACCACTCGAGAGCGCCCCGAGAAGGTCGTCGGCGCGAGTGGGTGAGGCGTGCCTGATCCCTTTCCCGACCCCCTCGCCGAAGCTAGGTATACGTGGTGCGGCTCCAGGTCGCCTACCACCCGTCATAAGCTTGACGCTACCAACGTGCAAATCTTCGGTCTCCGGCCGCAGGAGAACTTCAGCTTCAATATCTCGAAGTCGATCAAGGATATTACGTGTGGTGGGGCGTGCAGCGGGATCTTCTGCCAGGCAATCGAGGCAAAGCGCGAGGAACGCGGGTGGGCACCCTATACTCGCGAGTTTTTGAACTTCTTCAAAATCCACTCCAAATGTTGGTCCCGTGCGTTTAAAATGGCGGTCATCAGCCAGCTTCCGTGCGGCAATCTCGCAAAAGATGACTCCAAGAGAGAAAATATCAGTAGGGAGGTCAAACTCTTCACCAAGAAGGATTTCTGGGGACATGTAAGAGTCTGTGCCGCAAAATGTGAGGCGTTTGCTTTCCTCCTCATTCCGAGCGGCGATCCTCGCGAATCCGAAGTCGGTGATCTTCAGTCTGCCATTAGCTGTGACCAGCAAGTTCTCGCCTTTCAGGTCGCGATGAATACACTTCCTGGCGTGGAGGTAGGCGAGTGCACGCGCGATGTCAGTGGCAAATGATAGACGAAGGCGCCAAGGGAATGGTTTGGTCTTGTCGTAGATGTACATCCGCAGGTTCCCTGCATGGGGAATGACAAACGGTAGATCGTCTATGGAACACGGAACATACCGTTCTCGATATACTCGGATATGATGAAGATGCGTCCATCTGGTGGTGGTGCGCGTGAAAGTCCTAAATAGAGAACGACATTGGGATGCCGGGCCTCTCTGGCATATACATCAGAAACGAGATTCTATATGGCATGGGCGCACTCACTTCATTAGCCTCCACTCCCTTTCGAAGTACTTGGCTACGTCGTAGCTATTGGAAGGCAAGACCTCCTTGATCGCGACATCGATACCAAGGTAGGACCCTAAGGGGACAATCAGCGAAGAGAGGCAGCGTCCCGAGGAGCACGCACCTTTGTAAACGTTGCCGAACGACCCCGAACCCAGCTTCTTCCACTCTCCTTTGATATCCTAAGGTACGAATGCACATCGGAACGAATACATGGGAATGACCAAAACCCCACGCACCTCGAACGGAATGACATCAAAAGCATCGGACATAGCTCCTGGTGGAATCTGCGCTCCTTAACAGCGATAGATATCCGCGATTGCTCTTCAGAGATGGGGGCCACGCGTAGGAGAAGCACAGCAGCAACTCGCAGACGTTCTAACCAAGCAGACCGACTCCGGCGAACTTGGTGAGACACCACGTGGCTGCATCCCCGGATTATCTAATCGTGTCTGAGAAGGGCAACTTGAAGTTGTTATCTGGTAGGCGCTCAACAAACCAAGCGGCTCTAGTTCTGATGTCCGCATTTTTTTCTACGTTCTCACTCCCGACGCCCTTATCTAACCCGAAATAAACCTCTCGAACCACTGAAAAGAAAGCACTCAGTTCTCCGATATGCTGCTCCTTGTCCGCCATGCCGCTTACTCGGGAAACCATTGGTGACTTCTTCAGACCCTCCAAATGGGCTCTCGAAGCAGAATCCACGACCTTCGCCGCGAATGGATGGAGCAACAAGGATATGGACCCTGTTCCTCCTCGCTTGAGAACTTGGACGTGAGTTCCAACGTATGATGTTTTGCGAGCAGACTACTCAATCGTCGGTGCTTGCTCCAGGACATGGAACTATGTGTGTATACTAAACTTTGCCATTGTTTTCTGCCAGAGCCTTCATTCGAATACCAATTGCTACAGATATCGTACTGGCTTTCTGATGCAACTAACATCGCCGTGTGGGAGCTCGCCAGCTCTATGCTGGCCGTCGGCCTGTCGTGGTTAGTTGCCGTCGTTCCACTCCATGTTCCCCAGCCTAACCTCCCGCGTACGAACAGGCGTCAGGCACTCCCGTGCATCGCAGCCGGATACGCCATCATATCCGTGGTTATGGTTCTCAACGGAACGATAGGCGCCCGTCTCCACGTCGCGTTCCCCGTCTTGAACCGATCGTCATTCGGGTTCTGGTTCAGCTATTTCACGGTCTTCAGTCGCGTAATTCTTTCGATGTTCTGGTTTGGCATTCAGGTATGAACCATGGCGTTGCTGGCGTGATAACTCGTAGTCTGACAGCGTTGTAGACCTATAATGGGTCTCAATGTGTTTACCAGGTTCGTCGCGCATTGCGATCTACTCATCTTTTATTCACGTCAACGACAGATGCTAAAAGCCATCTGGCCATCAATTGCACGACTCCCGAATCATCTCTCTCCAAGTGCTAACATCACCAGCTCAGGTAAGACCTCCACGTAAAAGCTACAACTATCTGATCTCTCGCCTATCAATCCCAGGTCTATTGTGCTACTTCCTGTACTGGCTAATACAGCTCCCATTTATGCTCCTCTCCCCCCACAAAGTTCGATGGCTCTTCTTCGCCAAAGGAGTGATAGTCCCCATTGCGTGGCTGGCGATGGTCATTTGGTGTTTCGTTAAAGTTCCCGCGTCAGAGGGACTGTTCACGCAGCACGCCACGGTCGAGGAGCCCTATTTCTCGTGGACGTGGTTGAGTGCCATGAATAGCGCTCTGGGGATATACTCCAGCTTGTCAGTCAATATACCTGACTTTACGGTAGGCCTTCCTGTTCTTTCTCTAAAGCTGAACCAGCTGTGTTTATACTTGTTTCCGCACAGCGTTATGCGAAAGACGAAAAGGCGTCAGTGTCGTGCTGTTAAGAGATTATTTTCGTGCTGACCCTTACCTTCTGTTCATGCAGACAATACGTCCAACCACTCATCATCCCCATTGCTTTCACACTCTGCAGCTTTGCAGGCATTGCTGTGACCAGTGCGGGAATCCAGCTCTACGGCGAAGTCCTCTGGGACCCCCTTCTCCTGATCGACCACTGGGATAACCGTGCCGCAGCGTTCTTCGCATCCTTTGCATTTGCGTTGACCACCATAGGAACAAATATCAGTGCGAATTCGCTTGGCGCTGGGAACGACATGACTGTATTGTTCCCTAAGGTAAGTGGGTGTGGAGGACATCGAGCTCGTGCTGATGCTGGTGCTCGTTCCTGAAGTACGTCAACATCAGACGCGGGCAGGTCATTTGCGCGATTATAGGTATGCACTAGGACCACTTCGCCTTATCGACACGAATCTGATGCGCAGCACAGGTGGTTGGGCTTTATGTCCCTGGGAGATCCTCGCAAAGTTGGTCTCTTCTCACTCTTTGAACGAACGTGATCTCACATGATCATACACCTGCAGCGCTGCCGGGTTCCTGAGCTTTATGAACGGCTACACTATCTTCCTCGGACCTTTCGCAGGGATTATGATCACAGACGTACATCCACTCTTTCCTCCCCAAGCCCAAAGCTGACACGAACCTACATCTGAAATTAGTTCTGGTTAGTCCACAAAGGCCACGTTGATGTGCCCGCAATGTACGACCCACAGGGACGATATCGCTACGTTGGCGGATTCGTGAGTCTGTTCCTATCCTCGCCTCAAGTTCGGTGGGACTCATTATGCACATACTTGACATGGCTGATGCTCAAAAGAACTGGCGTGCGGTGCTTGCAATGCTAGTGACGGTAATCCCCACACTCCCCGGACTAGTCAACTCCATCAATCCGTCGATTAACGTTGGGTACGCAACGCGCCTGTTTGATATCGCGTGGATGTACGGGGTGCGTATATTCCTTCCTTAAAACGTGCTTTCGGGGAAATGTGCTGAATACAGCCCGATACTGATAGTTCGTCGTTGCCTCTCTGGTCTACTACGTCACCTCCGTGCTCTTCCCCGCACATGGCACGTACGTCGAGGAGCTCATCTCCGCAGATGATGCGGTGTTGGGCAAAGAGGAAGCCTATGCGAGCGAGGAAAAGTCGCCGGCGGATAGCATTCATAGCGGGCATGATGGAGATTTGAAGAAACGAGGTAGCGGCAAGATCAGTCCTACCGAGGTGTGATCTAGCATTATAGCTCGATTATCTCAGTACCGGAAGAGTTCTCGTCTCAGAAATGATGGGTTCATTGAACTTCGAGTTGGGCTGTTCCAATCATAGTCGACACACCTCTTCTTCATTAATTTGGGTCCAAGGTGTTTACACGTCACAAACAAGAGTGTAATGAGCCTACTCCGGCGTCACAATGACTCCGTCTCCCACAGCTGGGTTTTGGGCAACCATATAAGTGTCGTGTAGGAACTTGTCACGATCACGGTACAACTCCCCAGACGATCGTAGCGGGTGGTGTCTTTCGTGATCTCGAAAACTTCGTTCCCTCGCTTTTGATCAACGCGTGGACCAGGACGCAAAGGCTAGGCTGCAACTTGCAGGCTCTCCGGCAGCTTTCACTGCTCAAAAACATTCCGCTGCGCAGCAATCCTAATCAGAGGCCGAAACTGCAGCGACACAAGCACGTTTCTTGCCTTACCAGCAAATTGCGACGCTCGGGGCAACATCACCGCAATTTCAGGTTTTGGCTTGGTAAGTACGCACTATCTCGCGGTGTTACATTCGGTATCTAAAGTTCCTATACAGCTATGCCGCACACTCCAGAGAGGCCATGAAAACTCTAACAATAACTTCTTAAATGGACGAATGGACGTTCGGTCTAGCAAGCTGATGGTCTGCAACGAGGCGAGTCTCATATCCTATATCCATGCTGCCGAGAGCGAGAGCGGGGCTGTCCAAGCAAAGGTGAGGGGCAAAGAATTCTAAGCACGCTTAGGATAATCATGATGCTAGAATAACAGTTCCAATGTTCTATATAGTGGTTCAATGCGGCTTCCAAGTCTATACTCTCATGTGGACGGTGTGAGTTGATTTCTGCCATCACCATTGAATCTCTAAGTTTTGGTCTCCACAACTGGGTCGTGCGGACAACCTATATTTCCTTTTCGACAAGATCATCGGAATGCTTGTCCAGAGTGGCAGTCGAGGGTCTTGATCGATCTTCCACGATGGGGAGATACAAAGCGCTGGCACACCACGTTTCAAAGTGTGTCATCTTCCAGTTCGCAGCGGCATCTGGGCGACATGCGGTAGACAACAGGCATTTTGGAAAACACGCTGCAAGGATTAGACCATAGTAATGGTCCCTATCTCTTTAAACTCACCCCCGTAAACGGGCACTTTTCTCGTTCACGGAATTCCACTTAACCCAACTCTGCAGCGCTTTACGCTCATCCTTCGACTTTACGGCTGTGAACTATGGACTACATGAGCGACGTGTCCATGCGTGGTGCTCCGTCGATCACACGGACGGAGTTGAATACGCCTCGCGAACAACTGCAAAAACTGAAGAATTTGTTAGCCGACGAAGCCTTGACCCTCTGTCAGCATTCTATGGAGGTCAAAGACTCCTTCAAAGAGGTAGCGAAGGCACTGGAAATATTGGCTCAGAATAGCCATTTCAATAAAGGACAACGACGAAAATGCGACGGGCTGCGGAAGGCGTGGGATGGGCTCCACACGGTGTTTACCTTGTCCAGTTGCTGAATGCAGGTTCTCTGACTGAAATTGCTCTTCAGGCTTACGATACATTGCTATGGGATTCCCGCAAGGTTGCTGGAAAAGCACGAGCCACTGTTAGGGGTACGTTTACAGCTTACCGAGTTTTTCGCTACCTGACGGCCCAAAAGATTTCGTGGATATGTTCATTAGATATATCTCCAACCCCAAGATCAGCGCGGAAGCTAAAAATGCCGAACTGAAAAAACTGGACGAGGCGCGTTATTGTTCACTGTACTCCTTTCACCTTTGCTCAGCGTTCTTCGCACACCAGAAACTCGAAGTGGACCAAGAGAGCGCCCAAGAGACGTCTCAAAATTGTGCGCGCAACGATATTCCATTAATAAAAGATATTCTGCTTATATCTATCTCGTTTCTTAGTTTTAGATCTCAGTGATCAGGTGGATAGGTTCCGCGCAGCCTTTCAGGTTGCGATTGATGAATTCAAAAACTCGACGAAAGATCCGGGAGCCCTAGCCATGAGTAGTGAAATGGAGCCCTTATTAGAAAAGTTCGTCGTAATATCTATATTTTGGTCTTTGCGACCTAACTGCGTCAGGAAACAGGATCAAGTTGCAGGTAGGAACCATCCGAGGGTATCATATGCCTGGAATGCCCACATACTGATGCGATACGACAGATAAAAGCACTCGCTACACTAGCTGCAGCTGACTTAGTGACGGGGGGGATCTCTGATTTCTTCCGCGCGGTTTTCCCCTGTTTCTGGAGCAAGGTAGAGAATCCGCACAACGCTGAGGAACCACGAGAAAAAAACGGTAAATAGCTTACTCGGAGCCAGATTGCATGGATTGACAACTTGATTTTGTACATCTCTAGATGCCCAGGAAAGACTCGACGTCTCACAGGGAACACAGGGAAACCTGTTGTTCGACACCCCGAGTGATGCGCGAACTGGGCTGGTTAAAGCCCTCCAAGTCGCACAGAAGGTCATCGAAGATTGCACCGAAGACATAGGGCCAAAGCTGAGCATGTTCTCTAAGATTTGGGCCGCTGTAGGTCCATCAGAACTTGGGGCATGATCTCTTTACTAAAGTCAACCCAATATAGATCCGTTCTGACATCCAGCAAATTCGGGAGAATGCAGAAATTGCTTCCTCAAATTATGAGAGCGCCGTACGCAGTTTTATAACTATTCCGACCAAGCTAGGCTCAGTTGTGTTTCAGTTGTTTCCGGGGCGCGTTGAACGTTTGAAAGAACTGTACTCGCTCCTTATGGAAGCGCTTGAAGTCTACGAGTGCCACACCTCGGTCAACCCCTGGCCTCAAACTCGGAAGAATCAGTGGTGGCCACGGAGGAAGTGATCAGTCTGAATCGAGATATGTAATTCTCATGTAGCTATCTTTTGCCACCACCTGAATGGTGGGTAATATGGCCGCTACGCTGTAGAATCTATCTCACAAGTATATGAACGGTTCGTCTGGTCCCCGCGATGATGACCAAGTTGACCTGTGTTGGATTAATGCATGGCTCGCAACCCGCACACACAAAGCAGCAGGGAGAAAGAGGACAAATAAACCCCAGTGCGTTCCCCAATTCTGATCTGTGACTACTGCCCGGCTGCTCAGTATGGCACTAATGAAACTAGGACTGGTTCCTATCGGTCGTAGATCTCAACCTAAGCACCACATGTCTTTCAGAACTTTCCACCTGGTGGTTTCCATGCGGCCAGGATGGACGACTTCCAGCAAGCTCGGGCTGTGGCATGCACGAAGCATACACACAACAAGTGGGAAAAAGGGTGCCTTTGAGGTGCGTATTAGAGAAAGTGTCGTAACTTGAAGTCAAATGGCTGGATGAATCATGTCTACACATGTAGGGCATTAACACACAGTGCATCAACGTTTCGAGTCACTATCACAGGGGTTTCTCCAGTCGATCGACCTATACCAGGTATTCGAAAGGCAGGGATGCCACTTTCAAAGTCAAACCCAAGCCTCGAGGAACCACACTGCATCCATCTTACTTCGTGGAAGGTATCATGCAGAGGCGATCTTGGGACAGTTTCCTTTCCTGCAGGATTGCCCACGACGCCCTCTTGTTACTTATCTCGGGTCAGGGCTCTGATCGATCTTCCGCGATGGGAGCTGCTGCGAAACACTGGTTTGCCATTGTTTTTGGATATCACATCTTCCGGTTAGCAGATGCACCTGGTCAACGTGTAGGTGCTTCCTTTGGAAAAAACACCGCTGAATGGACTCAGGGCTCATTGATGGACCTAGCATACGGTATCGTGAATTTGTGTTCTATTAAAGTGAATGCGTCGCACCTGTTCATGGTGATTTATTTGTTTCATCTTTGAAACATACAATAGCGCTCGACATTCGACGTCGTGCTTACAGAACCAGCCTCTGCACGAGTTTCCTTCGGAGAAGGTCCAATCGAACTCATAGTCACAGGCAAAGCTCAGCAGCATGGGGCAGGAAAACTATCGTGCAATGGACGAGACCGTACAGACTAAAGGCCCGCGCGAGAGCCTGGTTGACGAAACCTTCGACCTCCATCAACATGCTCTGTCGGTTCAAAGGTCATTCGGAGAAGTAAAAGAGGCTCTTGCTGGACTGTCTCTTAGGAACTCTTCTCTCAACCCCGCATTTCGTCGAAAATGCACTGGACTGCAAAGGTCGTGGGACAGCCTCCACAAGGTATCTTCACCTCCTGACTGCATATTCTCTTCACTATAATCAGTTTTCAGGATTACGTTGCTCTCTTGTGGGATTCTCGTGAGGTCGCGGGGAAGGCGCGAGCCATTCTTCGAGGTGTGTTTGCAAAGCTTGTACTTTGCCAAGCGTCTATTTTCAAACACTTTTCAAGACTTTTCGAGCATGTTTCTCGACTATATCATCGACCCCAACATCAGGCAAGATAGGAAAAGAGCCGATTTGAGACAAATGGAGAAGGTATGCATTTCTTCTCGCACATTTGTCACTCATGCTCACCTGCATCACGCAACATAAGCTTGTAGAAGACCAGGGGGGTACATTGAAAATGTGTCAACATGGTATGACGCAGTGACAGATCCATTGGTTGTGCGAGAACGTTATTGATATAATTATTGGTCCCCAAGTGAAGTCTCTCGACGCTGAGATGTCGAAATTCCACCAAGAGCTCAAGCTCGTTGTTGACGAATTTAGCGAAGCGGTGAAAGATCCAGGGATTATGTCCTCAGTGAAGCATGATATGGAGAACATATCCTTGCAACTCGACAGGTTCGCCCTTGTGCCTTGCTTTCAATTTCTGTGTTCTAATCAAACCACCGAGAAATAGAATCAAGTCAGAGGTATGCTCACAGTTTCATGGACAAACGTCTGACTCTCACAAGCGAATGCCCTAACAAAAGGTATCTGATGCCAGTGTCACCGATGCTCCACCCAACAGTGCTCAAATTCAACAAGAACACCGCGGTACGTTTCCCTTTCTGTAAAATATGGACTCTCCATTATTAAACTTACATCCAGAAGCCCAAAAGAAGCTTGATGTCGTGCAAGCTTTGTTTCAAAAGCTACCTGAGAGTATAGATAAGTGTCGGGTTGACCTAAACGTCGCCAGAGCACTGCAAGATGCTCTCGAGGTCATCAGCCCGGAGAATGCGAGTATATCTCAGAAACTAGGTGTATTCTCCGCAGTTTGGGAGACTGTAAGTTCACAGCATATTGGAGCACTAACAGAATATTCACGACAACTTTTAAATTACACAGATCCGTGTTGACCTCCTGGAAATTGAGAAGATGCACAACGATTCCAAATCTCCCAGTGATGCCACAGTAGGCTGTCCTACCCAAACTCTACAGCATGTCAGACTCACTAGTATCTCAGCTATTGCGCAACCGTGTCGACGCGACGAAGAGAACATACTCGCAAATTTACGATGCGCTCGCATACTACGAATCCTTTACATCGATCATCGTGAAGAAGCCCTCGCGTCTGTAATAGACTGCTAAGTAGGCGCAGGGCTTTCATTCGGGTAAAGGGTTGCCAGTAGGGTCTTCCGGGCCTCATCATCGTTCAATCGGCGGCAATCTGAATCCTACAGTCACATACAAGAGGGGGGCAGGAACTTGCAAAACAGATGTAACTGTCAGTACCAATTGATATTGCAGAGTCTCTTTCACATTTCCCGTGGGGAGTACCGTTTGTTGAAGTACCACACATTGTTCCACATTTCACGTCTTCATTGATATCTCGGATATGCTCAGTCTGTCCCCTGGCCGCTTCACAATCTGGGTACGCACGCCGTAGCCTTTTTCTTCCAGAACCTGATCGTGACTAGTGTTCGTTGATCGGGACTTGTCACGACTCACGAATGTGACACTGGCTGGCATGGACATCAATTCACCCTAAAGTAACATCGCCCTCTGGCTCTTTCAACCCAGCCACCAGCCACACACACGCAACACACGCGGCCGTCTTCTACACCTCAGAGATACTCAGGATTCACCAAACAGGGTTCACCGAAAGACTCTCAATCGCCCTAATCGATCTAGCCTGATGAGAGCTGCGAAACGCGGGCACATCGTTATGGTGGGTCATGGCGCATGGGGGCACGTTGAGTAAGCATGCAATAGCCATGCCGTGGCGTCATGTCTACCAACCAATCGCAAGGCCGGTTTACGGTAACTTCTCCACCTGGAGGATGTGTGGCAGGCTGCCGGCGCTTAGGTGTCTCCTTGAGAAACGGGCTGCATGGGCATGTGATCAGCAACCAGAGGCCTCCCAGTCAGGGCTCAGCAGTCGCATAAAATGTCGCATGTTCATGCCTCATGTTCAAGTGAATGCTTACCTCCCCCCATCCACACTGTACCCAGTTATAATCTCACCACCTCCCGATCACGAATCCCCAGAAAATGCCAACCGATATCTTGAAAGAGCTGCCGTCGCCGAAAGAGGCCCAGTCGAGCACCGAGCCGCACACGCCTCCTCGGTACAGCAGCACAGAGTCTACAGTAGGCAACAAGATAACCACCACCACCATAATCCTACCAAGTGAGAAGGAGCTCCCGGACAACGCCGACTTGGCCCTCTGCGAGAATGCTCGGTCGTTGAACAAGTCGTTCGGAGAGGTAGCGAATGCACTAGCCACCCTGGCCAAGAGAAGTGCGTTCAATTTCAGACTGCGGCGAAGATGCAGCAAGCTGCGGAAAGTGTTTGATAAGCTTGACAAGGTGCCTTCAACGCTTGGTGTGGACGACGGGTTCTCTGGACTGAATTTTCATGTTTTTAGGCTTATGTATCCCACTTGTCGGATTCCCGCATGGTCGCTGGGAGAATGCGGGCCATTTTACAAGGTGCGTTCACGTGGTATGTGTATGCAGCAGGTCGGGCGTGGTCTCAATTGCTTAATGGCTTCAAAGACTTTTCGAGCGCGTTCCTTCAGTATATCGCCGACCCGAACATCGACGCAGAATCTAAAAAGGTCGAGCTGAAGGAAATGGACAAGGTACCTTGTTCTCCTCGTGTTTCTCAGCATTATAATGACTGCTATCATGCAACATTGGCAGAAACTTGAAAGGATATGTGGGGGCGCCAAGGAACCGTCTCGGAGATGTACGCCGCCGCCGCATTTTACACTTTATGCAAGGCGCTTTACTCAATTTCCCTCCTGCTTCCCAAAGTTAGGCATCTCAGTACTGAAATGGAGCGATTCTGCCAAATATTCAAGCCTACGGTCGATGACTTCCACAAACCGACGAAAGGCTCAGGGATTGTTGCCGCGATGTGTAACTTGACCTTGTCCCCACATTTGTTCGTCACAGGGCCTTTGTTTTAGCCTTTTCGTTCTAACTATCATCATGTCGCCAACCCGAACAGAATGAAATCAGAGGCTAGCCTCCACATCCTTGGGTCGAACAATCTATCTCCCAAGCAAATACCTCAACGCAGTTTCTCTGATCCTGGAGTTGGTACGGGCGCTCCAACGGAGAAAGCTTTCCCTTCGCAACAGGAGCACAGCGGTGAGCTTTCCTTTCGGTGAGGAATATCACATACATTGCTCATCAGTGCGTGTCTCCGGCTTCAGCATCCGGAAAGAAGCGTGCTGTCGTGGAAGCTCTGTGGAAGAAGCTGCTCGGGAGAGAGAAAGGGTCGCGAGCTGACATGGAAGTCGCAAAACTACTGCGAGACGCTCTCGATATTGTCAGCTCTCAGACTGAGGGCATATACCAGAAACTACATGCGTTAGCCGACGCGTGGGATACCGTACGTATATTGACCCCTTATAATAGGATACTAAGCACAAGTTTACCTGCGCAGGTTTATAGTGACGTCGAGGTCATTCACCAGCAGACGGTAGGTATTGCCCTTTCTTTTGGCAACGAAACGGTACGCTGCCCTGGCGAACCCATTCCTAGCAAAATATGACGTTATCGCGGTTCAGCTATCACAGACAGACGTCAGCGCTCTGAGACAAAAGTCTCAGCTACTTTCCGGAGTACTTGAAACCTATGAAACTCATAGCACAATGAACGCGAGGAGGCCTAGTCTGTCTGTACGCCGGAAATTGTCGACCGTCAGGACGGTGTCCACCAAGTAGAGGGTATGGCAGGTACCCTAGCTTGAGTGATTGACAGGCTCGTCCCTCCTGTATCGACCGACTTATATACTTACTAATCCAAGTGGATACCGCATGTGATTCCTGTTCTGTCTCAGGCACCGAGCATGGGGTAGTGGGAGATAAACACGAGGCTTGACTTTGACGCATCGATTGGGTCGACAAGTAGAACTCCAAGCTCCACGGGTGGGCCTGTGCACATGTCGATCCTCGAATGTCGTGTGCCTAGCCCCGTGTTTGGGCTCCGAGTATAGCCTTTTAGCAAGCCTCTGCACCAGCCATTGGAGACCCTAGGGCTTCGAGGTCATCATTGAAGCAGGTCAGACTTCGAATTTTGCGCCTGCGACTTCGATCTGCACAGCAGTTCGTGTCAGCGTCAGACTCAAACAATCAAGTACCCCATAGACCACCACGCACCCAATTGCCCCCAAGACTCAAGCGAGAAACTAGCCTGCGCGTCCGAGTGCGCAGCCAGGCTAGCGGGAAATCCGACCGGTAGTCCGGGCGATTTTCGCGCTGGTCGGGGTGCGCACCCGCGGAGGCCGTGGCGTCGTGGCCAGCTACATGTCTTGGCTGGGCGAGCGATGGGTGACCGATGGGTACAACCTCATAATGATGCGCACCGGCTCACGCTGTCTGATCAGACGCTGGCGCTAGTGGACCAAAAGGCGGGGGACAGCGAGGCCAAGTCTCTGCTTCGAGGCTAGTTCACTCCCAGGTGCTTGTGAGCACCCACCACGAACACCAGGCCCGTGCTGGGCCCGGGTGGTGTGCAATCGACATCCATAAGGAACGTTCGGTGGCTTTGCGACGTCAACCCCGCAACCATTCGATTGTAGCGCAGGACGCTGATGCGATTCCGATGTGGGGCATAAGTATAAGCACTCGGACGCACGAAAATATGGAGCTGCTAAACCACGGCTGTCGATACGAAAGGCATGCGGTCAGCCCCACCATGATCTGCGCTTTCCCTCCCCGCTGCCCTCCCGCTCCACTTTCAAGTCTAGGTATCAGCGGGACTTGCGTCCTGCAGAGTCAAGTAACCAGGCTGGGTTCGCTTGCTCTCGGTTCCCCCTACTTTGTATCGATAATATTGAGCGATATAAAGCTGGGGGTCAAGGCGATGAGTTCGAATTGTCGGACATGTCCCTGAAGATAGTACAAACTTTGCACTGTGCAGACGCGCAAGCCAAGGTGCCATCGGTAAGACCGCCTATCTGGTCCAGTGAAAATAAGGCTGCTGTTCGGATCGTCTAAATACACAACAACGACGGGAACAGGCAGAAGATGAACTGACGTGTGAGCTACGCCTCAAGCTGGTATAAACTCCCTTGTTGTCACTTCGCCTCGGCCAAGCCTGTTGGCGCCACACCATCGTCGTCGCGAGGACTGCAGCCTCCGAAAATCTATCCGGGCGTGCTGCGTAAACTGATCTTACATGTCGATGTTGATCACCTCCTCGCCTTTGAGGCTACTGTTATCGGCTTCCTCGACGTTTTCGCCGGCCGGAACGACATTAGCGTCGTCATCTGTGGTCCATCTCCCTCGTCATCCTCCACTTCCAAAGACGAATTGCGCCTGCGACCAGTGTAAATAGGTTGGGAGTTAGGTACGATCTTCCAGATGGTGCTTGTACCCTTTATGAAGAAGGGCCTGAATGGGGTCACAGTTTTGCAGAGCACTTGGCCTTGTCCGTTCCTGGGACCATGACGATAGCTGCAGACAACAGCATAAGTACTTCAGCTGACATATCCGTCACACGAACCTGGAGCAACGTGAAGAGAACCGAGAATGATAAAGCTGATCTTGCGTGGTTGTCCGGCTTTCCATAGATCTTCGGTGCTGCGGACAAGAAGCGCTCGATAGCAGCGACATGAGCCCTAAACGGAAGACTCATGAACTCCCCGAATGTGCTTTATATATCGTTGTCAAGCAGACCGTCAACTACTGCATTCGAATGACGCGTACTGGCGCTAATAACAGAGGCCGGAACTCCAGTGACACTGACACATGCACTGCTCTCGTTTTACCAGCGAATCGCGAAGCTTGAGATAACATCGCCGCAATCCCATGTTTTGACTTATCCAGTGCCACTACATCGCGGTGTCACATTCGGTATCTGGAGCTTCTATACAGCTCTGCCGCACGGCGCAAACCCCAGAAGGGCCGTGAAAACTCCAACGGGAACTCGTTAGCAGGACGTTCGTTCTAGCAAACCGGTGGCCTACAATGAGGCGAGTGTCCTATATCCGGTGACCAAACGAAGGCAAGGGTCAAGGAACGTTCTAAGCACGCTTAGGATACTCATGACGCTAGAGTGGCAGTTATAATGTTCTACGGGCGATACATTGCGGTTCGATGTGACTTCCAAGCCTATCCTCTCGAGTGGATGGTACGTGTTGATTTCTGCCATCGCCATCGAATCTCCAGGGTTTGATCTTCACAATTGGGTGGTGTAGATGACCTATGTCGCCTTTTCGACAGGATCAGCGGAATTCTTGTCCAAAGTGGAAGTCGAGGTCTGATCGAACTTCTGCGATAGGAGATACGGGGTGCTGGCACACCTCGTTTCAAACACAGTGTGTCGTCATCCCGTTAGCACCGGCACCTGGGCGACATGCGGCAGGCAAGAGGCATTGCAAGAATTAGGCCATGATATTGGTGCCCTACTTTAACTCACTCCGCAACAAGCGCTTTTCTCGTTCACTTAACTCAACTTTGAAGTACTTTACGCTCTTTGACTTTACGGCCGTAAACTATGGGCGACCTGAAGGCGCAACTGCAAGAAGCGAGGAAATTGCTAGGCGAGGAAGCCCTGACCCTCTGTCAGCATGTCGTGGAGGTCAAAGTATCCTTCGGAGAGGTAGCGAAGACACTGCACACCTTGTCTCAGAATGGGGATCTCAGTAAAGGAGAACAACAGAAATGTGACCAGCTGCACAAGGCGTGGGATGAGCTCTCCAAGGTGTTTACCTTGTCTAGCTGCTGAGCGCAGGTTCTCCGACTGAAATTGTTCTCCAGGCCTACGATAAATTGATAGAGGAATCTCGCGAGGTTGCTGGACAAGTACGGTCCACTCTCCGTGGTGCGTTTGGAGCTTGCCGAATTTTTCATTGTCTGACGGGCCAAAAGACTTCGTGGACACGTTCAT
This sequence comes from Leucogyrophana mollusca, assembly GCA_021014945.1. Taxonomy (NCBI): domain Eukaryota; kingdom Fungi; phylum Basidiomycota; class Agaricomycetes; order Boletales; genus Leucogyrophana; species Leucogyrophana mollusca. The sequence continues at coordinate 14,474 of MU266424.1, read as the reverse complement.
CCATTATATCTCTGACTCCAAGCCCACTGTGCAAGCCAAAAATGACGCACTGAACGAAATACAAAAAGCGCGTTATTTTCATGTGATCCTAACATCTTTGCTCAGTGTTCTTCACACACCAGAAAATCAAAGCGGACGAACAGAAAGCCTATAAGACATCTCAAAAGTGTGCGTTGCCACGATATTCCATTGGTAATCAAGTATTCCTGCTTATATTCATTGCATTTCTTAGTTTCAGCACTCAGTGCTGATGTGGATGTGTTCCGCGCAACCTTTCAGACTGCAGCTGAAAAGTTCCAAAATTCGCTCAAAGGTCAGAAAGCCCTAACAGTGGGCGATGGGGTGCCCTTAACCGAGTGGTTACACAAGTTCGTTGTTTCATCTGTGTTTTAATATTTGCAACCTAAGTGCGCCAGGAAACAGTATTGCGTTGCAGGTGGGACTAATCCAATTGTGGGATGCCTTTATACTAATCTGCGATACTACAGATCAAAGTACTCGCTACACGGGCTGCATCCGACATCGTACCAGAGAGGGTCTCTGAGTTCATCTGCACAGCTTCAGACTGCTTCTGGAGCGAGGTGGAGAATCCGCACAATACTGAAAAACCACAGGAAAACTACGGTAAATAGCTTACTCTGAGCCAGATTGGATAGCTTGACAACTTGTTTGGTACACCTCTAGACACCCAACAAGGACTTAACAACCCAAAGGAAACACTGGGAAGCCTGTTGTTTAATACTCCGATTGGTGCACATGCCGGGCGGGTGACGGCCCTCCAGACTGCCCAGAAGACCATCGATGACCGTACTGCAGACATAGGGTCAAAACTGGGCATCTTCACTACAATATGGGCTATTGTAGGTCCATAAGAAATCAGTGCATGATTTCTTTTCCAAAGCTCAACCCAATATAGATCAATGCTGACATCGGACAAATTCGGGGACAAATGAACAATGCCGCTTCCTCGAAATATGGCAATGTGGTATGCAGTTCTATAACTATTCCAACCAAGCTGGGCTCACTCATGTTTCAGTTGTTTCCGATCCGCATTGAACACTTGAACGACATGTACAAAGACCTTATGGATGCACTTGAAGTCTATGAATGCCACACCACGGTCAATTGCAACCCCTTGCCTCTAACTCGGAAGAACCCATGGTGGCGACTGAAGTGGTTTGTCTGAATCAAGATATGTAATTACCATGTGTAGCTATCTCTTGCCACCACCCAATGGGGGCGGATAATATGGCCGCTATGCTCTTGAATCCCACAAGCTCGTGAATGGTTGGCCTGGTCCCTACGATGGTGACCCTGGCCTATGCCGAACGATTGCGCAAGCCGCACAGACAAATCAGCAAGGAGAATGAGGGCTAATGAATTCCAGAAGTCAAATGCTGGATGCATGTCTACAAGTGTAGGGCATTAACATAGGATGCAGCAACATTTTGAGCCACTATCACAGGGGATTCCCCAATGCATTTTGACCCTGGAGTGGCAGGATGGCCCCAAATGCCTGAACTGGGTGGCCCACCAACTCGTATCAGGTATTCAACAGAATAGGGGCGTGACTATCACGGCCAAACCCAAGCTTCGAGGACCTGTGTTGCATATGGCAAACTTTGCGGAAGGTATCATACAGTGGTGACCTCGGGACTTTCCTTTCTTCCAGGATTGCCAAAGACTCCTCCTTGTTACTTATCCCGGGTCAGGCCCTGATCGATCTTCTGCCATGGGAACTGCTGCGAAACGCTTGTTCACCATTTTGGATATCAAGACGCTCCAGATGGAACTTGAAGCGACCGAAACAATGGATATCACATCCCCCAGTTACTTGCAAGCTCCCCGGCAGCTTTTACTACACAAGATCATTCTGTGGCACAGCAAGCCTAATTAGAGGCTGAAATTCCAGCGGCACATGCACTTTCTCGACTTACCAGCAAAATTTGAAGCTTGAGACAGCATTGCTGCAATACCAGGTTTCAACTTGGTGGGTGTGCACGACATCACAAGATCACATTCAGTACCTGTAGCTCCTATACAACTATGCCGCAATTTGCAAACCCCAGAAGGGCCGTGAAACTCCAACAATATTTAGAACTCTTTATAAGGACATCCAGTATGCCAAGCTGATGGCCTGCAACAAGGTGAGTCTGCAAGTTCTATACTTCCCTTCTTCCTCAAGTAAGACGGGCTATCCAAGCGAGGTAAGGGTCGAGGAATTCTAACCGCGTTTAGGATACTCATGACGCTGGAATGACGGTTCTAATGTTCTATATAGTGGTTCAATGCGACTTCCAAGGCTATTCCTCTTAGGTGGACGGTGCGGGTTAATTTCCACCATTGCCATTAATCTTCACAATTGGGCCGTGCAGATAACCTATATTTCCTTTTCGACAGGATCATCGGAATGCTTGTCCAAAGTGGCAGTCAAGGACTTGATTGATCTTCCGTGATGGGAGATACAAAGCGCTGGACGCCACGTTGCAAACACAGTGAGTCGTCTTCCCGTTCACACTGGCACCTGGGCGACATGTGGCAGGCAACAGGCATCTTGGAAACGCGCTGCAAGAATCAGTCCATGGAATTGGTCCCCTACTTTAACTCACTCCCCATACAAGCACTTTTCTCGTTCACTTACCTCAACTTTGAAGTACTTTACGCTCATATTTTGACTCTACGGCCATAAACTATGGACAGCCCACCTCTCGAACAAATGCCAGAACCGAAGAAGTTGTGAGCCGATGAAGCTTTGACCCCCTGTCAGCCTAACAAGGAGGAACTGGAGAAGTTTCCAGCCGACAAAGAACAGGGCCTCTGTCAGCATGTCATGGGGGTCGGGGAGCCCTTCGGAGAGGTGGCGAAGGCACGGAACAAGCAGGAACTGAGTATGTTGCTGGCCGACGAAGCCTTGACCCTCTGTAAGCGTGTCATGGAGGTCAAAGAATCCTGCGGAGAGGTAGGGCAGACACTGCACACCTTATCTCAGAATTGCTATTTCAACAAAGGTCTATGACGAAAATATGAAGAGCTGCACCAGGCGTGGGAGGAGATCTATGAGGTGTTTACCTTGTCTAGCTGCTGAGCGCAGGTTCTCCGATTGAAATTATCCTTCAGGCCTACAATAATTTGATATGGGATTCTTGCGAGGTTGCTGGACAGGCGCGGTCCACTCTTCGTGGTGCGTTTGCAGCTTGCCGAGTTTTTCATTGCCTGACGTGCCACAAGATTTCATGGATACGTTCATCACATATATCTCCAACCCCGAGCACAGTGCAAAAGCTAAAAACGACGAACTGAACGAAATAGACGAGGCGGGTTATTTTTCATGTGCTCCTAACGTCTTTCCTCAACGTTCTTCACACACCAGAAACTCAAAGTGGACCAAGTGAGAGCCCAAGAGACGTCTCAAAAGTGTGCGTTGCCATGATATCCCGTTTATAATCAAATATTCCTGCTTATATTTGTTTAATCTCTTAGTTTCAGCACTTGGTGCTCGGGTGGATGCGTTCCGCACAACCTTCCAGGCCGTGGCTGAAGATTTCAAACATTCGACCAAAGATCTGAAGGTCCTAATGTGCGATGGGGTGCCCTTAACCGAGTGGTTACAAAAGTTCGTCGTTGCATCTGCGTTTTAATTTTTGAAATTTAAGTGCGTCAGAGAACAGGATCACGTCGCAGGTGCGCCTAATCCAAGTGTGGGATGACCCTTATCCTGATCTGCGATACTACAGATCAAAGTACTCGCTACACAGGCTGCATCCGACTCAATGGCAGAGGGGATCTCGGAATTCTTACGTGCGGTTTTCCCCTACTTCTGGAACAAGATAGAGAATCCGCACAACACTGAAAAACCGCAGAAAAACTGCGGTAAGTAACTTACTTTGAGCCGGACCGCATGGACTGACGACTTGTTTGGTACATGTCTAGGCACCCAACAAAGGCTCAACGTTGCACAGGCAACACCGGGAATTTGGCGGTTTGATCCGAGTAATGGGCGAGTTAGGCTGGTCAAAACCCTCCAATTCGCCCAGAAGGCCATCGAAGATTGCACTGAAGACATAGGGCCAAAGCTGAGCATTCTCTCTAGGATTTGGGCCGCTGTAGGTCCATAAGAAATTGGTCCACGATCTATTTACCAAAGTCCAACCCATTATAGATGCGTTCTGACATCCAACAAAGTCGGGAGCACGCAGACAATGCTTCCTCGGATTACGGCATCGCGGTATGCTGTTATATAACCATTCCAACCAAGCTGCGCTCACTCGTGCCCCAGTCGTTTTTGGGGCGCATTGAACGTCCGACCAAATTGTACTCACTCCTTATAGATGCACTTGAAGTCTACGAATACTACATTTCGGTCAACTTCTGACTTCGAACTCGGAAGACTTAGCAGTAGCGAGGGAAGTGGTCAGTCTGAATCGAGATATGTAATTCCGATGTAGCTATCTTTTACCACCACCTGAATGGTGGCGGATAATATGGCCGCTACGCTACTGGATCTCACAAGCTCGTGAACGGGTGGTCCGGTCCTATGATGTACACTCCCCGAGTGCTTGTGAGCGCCCACCACGATACACCAGGCCTGTGCTGGACCCAGGTGGTGTGCAATCGTGATACATAACGACCGTTCCTTGGCTTTGCGGCGTCAACCCCGCGACAATTCGATTGAGGTGCAGGACGCTGATACTATTCCGATGTTTGAAGTATTGGCACTTGGACGCACGAAACTGACGCTGCTAGACAGCAGCGGTCGATATGAAAGGCATGCAGTTAGGAACCCCAGCTTCAGTCTCACCTGAAATCCATGCACGCTTGGCCTCGGATAAAATCGAGCATTCTTCATGCGGGACGTCTGCCTGCCCTGTCATTGTCGTGGTCCCCGGGTTTGTGCGGGGTCCATCGTGAGTTCGGCGTCGCCTCGTTAGTCGTTATGTACAACGTCGGTGCTGTGATGTTCCCCGTTTGCGATGAGGAAAGTTTGAACAGACCCCAGGCCAGTCTCCCGGAGGCAGACCATATAGAAGGAAGACGATCGTTGGCCGCAGCGAGCATAAAATTATATCCAAGTCTCAAGCCTCACTGAATATCAATACTCATGCAGGCTGCCGATTACAACACCTAACTTGCACGGACCAAGATCATGATACGCCGCCCGTTGAGCACAAGACCCGCGCGCTATGTACCTGGGTACCTTCCGCGGCGCGGGGGCGTGGGGTGTGTGTGGACGGAGGGCTGGGAGGGAAGTGTTAGTTCGTCTGTGTGGTCAAGGAACAAAGCGAGAGGAAGGAAACAGAGTAAAAAGCAAGGAATAAAGCGAAAGGCAGGAAACAGAGCGAAAGGCGGGATGCAATTAAGCTAGATGTAAGAAACAAAGCAAGGCAAGAAGCAAAGCGATACCCACTGGAAACACCCCCTCGCAAGCTCCGGGATCATCGAGTCCTGCTGGCTGGGGAGATCCTGCACCTGCGAGAGGAGGGCAAGGGCGGTTTTGTGAGGGGGTTCCCGGGGACAGGCGCGGGCGGGGTGGGTGAGGATGTGGTAATACGTGGCGAGAACGGCGGGCTGGGTGGTGGGTGTGGGTGACGATAGGTGACGGGGTCTGCGTCTGGCTGGGAGGCAGCGTCTGGGAAGGGCGGGAGGTGGTCTGGCGTGTGCGGTACAAAGGGCGGATACCGGCAGTCTGAGTCGGCACATCCTCCTCCTCTTCGTCATTGTCGTCGTATAGGACACGAGCGGGATCGTGTCACCTTCGTTCCCCAGTTTCTCCACGAGATACAAGTACTGTACTAGTCTCCCGTAGGCAGACCAAAGTTTCGAATGAAGATAGTCGTTCCTTCTTAGTACTGTACCCATCAGCCACTAGAAGTCAACGCACGTAGATGAACACACTTCTAAACTCGGCTAGATCGTCTGGGCGGCGCTGCTGCGCGGGCGAGCTCTGCGCCCTCGGCGGCGCAGTACCCCTAAGGGCGACGTCGATGTTTGAGTGGCCTGCGAGGAGGGTATTTCTCTCGAAAGCATTGAGGAGGAGCGAGAAAGAACATGCGTGAGAAGGGTTTCTGCAGGTGAAATTGACCGTCTCGAGTTGTGGGGTGGAAGGTAATATCGACGCGTTCGAGCAGCCACCGGAATGAAACACCAATATTAGCGGTATGGAAAGCCCAGAGGTTCGAATCCGCTGGGGAGACTCTCTGGAGATCTCCAGGGAGACAATCTGGAGACTCCGAGAGACAATTTCGGTCATTTCTGGAGACTCGGGTAGACTCCTCCGAGTTGCCGCCTTCCCGAGTTTTCGGCAATTTTCGGCATCTTTGCGCGTTACGTGGCTAGCGCGCCAGCGTCGACGTCGTATCCCTTGACAATAACGCCCATCGGGCATGTTAAGCTATTGTCGCAGTAGGCTCGACTGCATTCCGTCGCTGTTTAGCTACATTTAGAATGTAAAAAATATGGAAACAGTTTTTAATTCTGAGTAAACACTAGCTAAAATTTTCCTCACATCGTTGTGTGGACGCCAGCGCCGAGGGACTCTCACCACCCGTGCACGATTCTGAGCACCTGCACACCAGAAAATGGCTTCACTCACTGTCGTCGACGTTGAGCAGTGGGTCTAACCGATCGTGGGAATTATGTCCTGGAACCGGTGGCATCTCTCGGAACACAATCTGGAGACTCTGGAGACAATTGAGAGACAGTCTCTCATGATCAATTGTCTCGAGAGAATCTCCAGAGAGTCTCTCCCAGCGAATTGGATGCCCTCGGAAAGCCGGACCGATCTGCTCCAAAACGCGGAATTATACGACCAGACATGCCGGCGGACCCCGGCAAGTGTAAGGACCTTATGCTCCACGGTGCTTTTTTCTTCTGACCCCGTCCGTCCTAATATCTGCACTATGCGTCAACAACATGTCTTCCTGAGCCCCAACTACGAAGGGCCGACCTTGGTCTGCGGAACGGGAGCTCAGAGGACATTTGTTGAACTGATCACGTTCCATCTCTGCTTGTCTTAGTTATCCATCATTTTTTATCATGTCGACAAACGCCCCGCTTCGAGGTGCAGCAATCCCAAGCTCAGTCGCAATTCCAGCGGGAAGCAGACCAAGGAGGGGCAGCGTAAGCAGGAACACACTGTGGCAGACCCCCGTGTCGCCTGCAGAAGGGCCTCAAGAAGGTGCGCGCGTCGTACCTGAGCCCGCAGAAGCAGTAACGGGAACAATGCGGTACGTCCTCCTTCTCCTCCCCCCTCCCCATGCACTGACCCCATCCCACAGCCGAATCCGAGTGCTACCGCCTCCGCTGGCGCAACGCGTTCATCAAATACTACGGCGATTCCGCCGCCCTCCACACGCTCGAGGCCGCCAAGTGGGATTGCAAGTACGAGCAATACGAGGGGCGCCGCGCGCATGCCGTAGTTGTGCAGCAGGCGGACGCGCTGCTCAATCAATCAGATACGGTATGATATGGATGAGATGACAGGGAAGATTGGCGCCGCGGGGTGGAGGATGGGAGACAAGGAAGAGGGGGGTGTGAAAGAGACGAAAGAGTACTGCGACGTGTCTGTGCAGCACACCCCCCCCCACTGGCGCCTCGGAGGTGCAAACCGACACCATCTCCACCTCCACATCCGAAGTCCAAACATTCCCCTTTGCGCACTCCGTACGCACCGAATCCCAGAACGACGCACCTGCCCCCACCGCCACCTCTGAAGCACCAACACAGACCCCGAGCCGGCCTGAAAACCCGCGAACACAGTTGTTTGTGGTGCAGCAGAGACAACTCGATCGGGTCGGCAAGACGGGTGGGTCTGCACCTGTGCACATGTCAATCCCTGAATGTCGTGTGCCTAGCCCCGTAATTGGGTTATGGGTATAGCTTTTCAGCAATCTCCTGCAGCGGCTATCGCAGACTTGAGCTTCGAGGTTGTTATTAAAGCAGGCCGGATTCCGAATTTGGCGGTCTGCGACTGCTTGGATCTGCGCTGCGGTCCCTGTCAGCATCAGACTCGAACGATCAAGTACCCCTTCCTTGAGTCGCCCCGGAACTTCATCAAATTCACCCCAGTGCCATCACACCCAATTTCCCCCACCACACGAACAAGAAAGCAGCCCCCGATAACAAGTGTGTAGCCAGATTGGCCAAGAAATCCGCTGTAGCCATCGGTGACCGTCAGGTTTTGCACACTGCGGATGGCGTCCATAGTTCGCTCTTGCGGATGGCGTCCATAGACCACCTCGCACCCGATTTCCCCGGGACGCAAGCGAGAAACTAGCCTGCCCGTCCAAGTGCGCAGCCAGACTGGCGGGAAATCCGACTGGGAGCCCGGGCGGTTTTCGCGCTTGTTGGGTTGTGCACCCGTGGAGGGCGTGGCGTCATAGTCAGCTACGTGCCTTAGCTAGGCGAGCGAAGGGCGCAACCTCGTAACGATCTGCACTGACTTACGGCACGGTGTCTGATCATCAGTAAAGTCCGAAACTGCTTAATTTCCCTTGCGGCAGCTTTTCCCCAAAACAAGTAATGTCCAAGGACGCCGAAAGGACCGCGTCAACAAGGAGGCATTCACTTGCGGCAAGTGAAAACAAGTAGATTCGTCTACATGTTTCCACTTAATGTAGCTTTTTTTTTACTTTCAGTCACACTTATTTAAGGGGAAGAACGAGGCGGACTGTATTTCAAGTACGCAAGTGTCACGGCAAGAGTGATAAGTGCAAGAACAAGAGAAATTAAGGGGCCAGGAAGGACGGGAAAGTGCAAAAAAAGAAGGTAAAAGAGCGGGCAAGCGTAGAAAAGCGGGTCGGGAAGCTGGAGCAAGAGACAAAAAGGATCGAATTAGGAGATAATAGTGAGATAGCAGCAGTGAACGCCAAGGCGAGGAGGCTGGGATATCGCGACTCGAGAGGAATGTGGTGCAGGCAATTAACTCGTGACGGGAAGCGCTCGGAGTGACGCGCAGCGGATGGACTAGTCACCTAGTATCGTAATGATCAAATGTTAGTGATGAATCAAAGACGAAAAATGAACAACACTGTCACCTAGATGAATGCGCGCTCATCTGCAGAGTCGTCCTCGATCACTGGGGCGTTCCGGGTCGATACCCCGCACCTCTTCAAGGTAATGTTGCGTGCAAGCTCTGAAACAGCGCTGATGAGCTCCTCACCGTGGCGATTGATAGATTTCATGTAAGCTCGAGTCGCGGAACCCCAGTTGGCCTCCGAAAACGCAAGCAGGGCACTGCTCTCTTTCCCCGTGGACTTGTTGTGCTTGTGGGGGGTTTTCGCGAGCTTCCCCTTGCTGTTCACGTCGATGTCGCCCAAAAGAATGTCACCGTCTGCGAACAGCTTCAGCGCCCGTTCCATCTAAGCCAAAGACAATCAGTTATTGTGCAAATATGTTATAAAATGAAATGATATACTGCGGCAGTGGCAAGGCTGATGGCGCCCTTTGCTTGCAGCGACTCTGTGTTCAGTTCCCGGACGTTAGCGAAGCCCCAAACAGCACACATGTGGTGCGCGAGCACTTGAATGATCAGATCCGAGTGATACGGCCGCAGGTAGGATCCATCTTCGGTGATCTTCTCATACAGGAAACCATATCTGTGAAGTAAGCTTAACGCAAGGTCTTGACGGTCGGCGTCGGTCTCGGCGTCTTCCTGCGAGCTCAAGAAATTTGCGAGGACAACAAGAGCAATTGAGCTCATGCTGTTACGCCACTCCGAGAGCCGCTGAAGAGCCTAAGAGGCGTTGTGAATTAAGCATTCACAATCAATGTTGGCTTGGGTACGTACTAATGCAATGACGGGCCCGTCGGTGGTAACGGTATGAGGGATGCGCTTTCCGTAAACGGTATCCCATATAGCTTGTAACTTGGTGCGAAGGCTGTTGTCGTCGAGGTTCCAAACCTCGTCCTCATCCCCAACGCTAAGGATGAGAGTGGGAATAAATTCTCCACTCCACTTGCCAAAGGCTTGGCAACCTTCGGGAAGATGTCTCATGCGATACTGCGAACGAGGCAGGGTGACAGTCGGAGGGGTTGTAGGGACACTTGTGGGGCCCACTGGAGCCGAAGTGAATGCCTGTAACGTTACGATAGTGCATAATATTAGCAGAGCTTGCGTCAGTAGAGGCACCACTCACGCTGACAGACGGGGCACTCACGTTGACAGAGGGAACACTGGAGTCAAGAGACGCAGCACTTGCATCAGTGTTGATGGAGGAGTTGCTCCCGTTATTGGCAATTGTAGAAAGGTTGACCTTGAGGCGCTTTGCAGTGGGAGCTTTCATCGCAACAGAAACATCGGTCTAATTACTGGAGGTTAATACAAGCTCGATCAAATATTAACAAGGATTAACGTACAGAAGTGGTGACACGCCGTGGCAGAGGCCCGGCGTCGACTACGGCCTTGAAGTCATCGACGTTCTCCGTGATCTCCACTTCTGAATCGGAGTCAATGGGATCGGTGCGCTTACGCTTCAAACTGACAGCGCTGGAGCGAGGAAGTTGAGTAGAAGGTGGAGGTGTGAGGTCGACGTCGTCTGCCTCAATATCTGAGGACATGACAATATTGTTGTCCTCGACCTTGGGGAATTGGTCTACGCCGTCCACGGTAACTTCTTCATCCATGAGGCCAACCAGACCGTTGTCGACGGTGACCTGAACACGCTGAGACAATGTCAGTAAGTGAGCCATTCGAGGAGAGGGAAAACTCACTGAAACTTCTTTTCCTTTCCAAGCACGAATAATAGCTGCTTCACGCTCCATGGCTTCATCTGTATCATCGTCAAATGGTCCCGATAAGCCCGAGACAACAAAGTCGCTGTTAACCGTAGGAGAGTTTAAAGGAGTCGGTGGTGGTGGGCACGTGCTGATGGTTGAACCTCTTGAGAGCACAGAGGTGGCCGACGAAGCTGAAGAAGACGTAGAGGGTGGAATGGACGAAGAAGTTGAGGTCGAGGACCTTGCATTCTTGGACGACGCCTTAACGCCGCTGGCAGGAATACCAGCGCCCCATCCGTTGATGCGTCCAGCAAGCTGGAACTTCAGGTGTGCGGGCGCAGGGCTTGTAGCATCGTGAGTGAGATTGAAAAAAAAAAGGGCGGTTTCAGTGAGATGGATTTTCATTGATGGGAAGAACCAAAAGATGGACTCACGCATCAGAATTCCTATCAGAATCACGTGGCTTGGAAGAAATCCCATCAACAACGTTGGTGACAGCCTCGATGGCGTCACGGACAGCTGTTTTCAATGCTTTCTTCACCTTCAACTTCGGAGATGCAGGCATCTCCACCTCATCGTCGCTCGCAGGCTGGGCGACATCAGCAGCAGGTCTGCCCTTCGACTGGTCTTGACGGCCCTTTCGCCCACCTTTCGCAGTGGTGTTCTCGGCCACTGTATCGCCATCGACAGCCTTTGCCTGGCGTGTTCGCGGGCGTCTTGCCTTGGGTGCGTCAGCATGCGCGCTCTGCTGTGCAGCCTGCATCTGCTCTTGAAGCACAGCAATACGCTTGTAGCTGTCTTGGACAGCCGCTTCCTTGGCCTCCTTGGCCTCTTTCTCGCGTTGGTCGTCGGCAGCCTTTTCCGCTTTGGTACGTCTTTTCACTGGGTTCTGCTGGGCTTGGGCCTCGAGGAGAAGGAGACCAGGACGCTGAGTCGCGTTTTTAGGACGAGTCTGCATACGCTCAGCCATGTTACTATTGAGGTCAAGGGGGTAAAAGGTAGTGTACTGGGAGCTTGTGATAGAGAGCGACAGCAGTAAAGAGCGACTAAGGTGTAAGTTCTGTTTGTTTAGCTCCATTCTCAAAATTTATATGCAGCCGAAGAGCTTAATCCAAGCAATAGGTCGACCCTTGACACCGCCCTTCCATACACCCAGCTGACTCCGCGCGATTTTCGCATTCATATTCCCGTGGTTACCTTCACTCCAATGGTCCAAATTTTACCCCACAGTCACAGCGGCCGTCGAGATCACAGCACACTTCGATTTCCGTGTCGGTATCCAACATGCACGCGATGGCTACACAATCGCTCAGGTCTCACCCAACATATGCACACTGCGCATCCGGATTACTCTCCGGTCCCCCCTGCAGCACAGCAACCTTCACACAACACTCGGCCCTCTCTGCCAACTCAACCAACACCACCACCACTATCACCACCACCCCCAATCTCTCCCCCTCAATTTTCACCACAGCGCGACTACCCACATCACGCACGCTATGATTCCACGCGGACGGATCAAAGTTCAGACGGCCCGGACGCAGAGTTCGTAGATGCAAGTAAGCATTTGTATCGAACATACCACCCATATCTTAACGGTAAGTTGACTTTATATCTGCAAATTTGACGTTTTCTGACACTCATTACAGGACAGCCATGCACAGCCGCTGGTGTGCTTCTACCGCCAAATAGTCCGCCGCCCCCTGCACCCGAGAAGTCCGCCGCCCCCTGCACCCGAGAAGTCCCCCGACGACTGGACTCCATACCGCAACAGAATCGAGTTTGAGTTGGCCGAGTTATTGTTCAAGCGTAGTCACATGTCCACCAGCAGTATGGACGTTCTCTTCGATCTGTGGGCAGCCACGTTAGCGAAGCACGATGACGTGCCTCCATTTGCGGACCATCACGACTTTTACAAGGTCATTGACAGCACTCCGCTCGGCGACGTTGCTTGGGAAACATTCTCGGTTCGATACACAGGAGAGCGCCCTGAGAACGACGTCCCACCATGGATGAATGACGAATTCGAGGTTTGCTTCAGAAACCCTCACAGAGTCATTCAAAATATGCTGTCAAACCCCGACTATAAGGACGAGATGGACTTCACACCGTTTCGGGAGTATAACGCGTCCAATGACAAGCGCCAATGGAAGGACTTTATGTCCGGAGATTGGGCGTGGCAACAGGCGGTGAGTGCTCACTTGATTCTCGTGGATTTGGTTGACCCGAACAATACTCAGGACGAAATCTCAAAAGATCCAGAGACGCACGGTTCAACTTTTGTTCCTGTGATCCTCGAGAGCGACAAGACGACTGTGTCAGTAGCCACGGGAAATAACGAATATTATCCCCTTTATGCATCCATTGGCAATGTCCACAACAACGTTCGTCGAGCGCACCGTGACGCTGTCGCCGTTATCGGTTTCCTCGCTATACCAAAAAGTATGTGACTCCACTTTATATCTGGAATTGTTTCTGATAATTATGATAGCTTCTCGGCAGTACGCTGGAAACGATGATTTTCGCATATTTCGTCGAAAACTGTTTCACACCTCATTGTCGACAATCCTACAATCTCTCAAGCCAGCCATGACCAAACCCGAAGTTGTACGCTTCGGGGATGGTCATTTCAGGCGCGTTATTTATGGACTAGGACCCTATATTGCCGACTACGAAGAACAAGTTGTGCTTGTGTGCATAGTACGGAATTGGTGCCCAAAGTAAGTATCACACTCGATTCATTTTTACCCGCCGTGAGCTCACAGTGCTTGCAGATGTCTTGCTCTTCGAACTGACCTCGACAAAGGCGGCCTGTACCGCTGTCGTGAGCATACCGATATGCTTGTTGACGAACTGGATTCCGCCACGCTGTGGGACGAGTACGGTATCATTGGTGATCTCATTGTAAGATTCCTATCATTAGCTGCTCCAATTATGCAGGTACACTAATACACGTCAATTCAGCCTTTCACAAACGACTTTCCACGAGCTGATATCCATGAATTATTGTCCCCCGATCTCCTGCATCAAATTATCAAGGGGACTTTCAAAGACCACCTGGTTGACTGGATCGAAAAATATCTCAAGACCACGCATGGCAGTAAACGAGCAGCGGAGATCATGAGTGACATAGACCGCAGGTATGTCAATCTCATTTGCTAATTTAATGCGAATTTCTGACCGAATTTCAGAATCGCCGCCGTTGCGTCTTTCTCCAACATAAGGCGATTTCCCCAAGGCCGTAATTTCAAACAATGGACAGGCGACGACTCAAAGGCGCTCATGAAGGTACGTTGTCATTTTAGTATCATTTTCCTATGCTAACGAGGCACGACAAGGTATATATCCCTGCCATCGAAGGCCATGTTCCATCCGACGTTGTGCGCACGTTTCATGCATTCTTAGAGTTTTGTTATCTCGTGCGTCGTAACGTCGTCACTGAAGACACGCTGGACGAGATTCAAGACGCGCTCAACCGTTTTCACCACTATCGCAAGATTTTCGAGACGACGGGCGTTGTTTTCACTTTCTCACTCCCCCGGCAGCACTCACTCACTCATTATCGATTCCTTATCCGACTCTTTGGTGCACCCAACGGCCTATGCTCATCGATCACTGAGGCCAAACACATCAAAGCAGTCAAGCAGCTGTGGCGATGGTCAAGCAAGAATGCCCCCCTCGCACAAATGCTTGTTTCAAATCAGCGCCTAGACAAACTTGCAGCATCCCGCTGTCACGCACCAAAAGTGTTTGGTAGCGAG